>DWEI01003147.1:0-13212 GCA_018245875.1 Mysoria ambigua | reverse complement strand
ATTGAAAATATTTTGTTTTATTATTTGCTCCACATGAAAATAATAGCTTTAAATGTTGTTTCTTTCGTTTTTTACAGAGAAACGTATTTAAGTTATTTCAATATATAATAAAGAATATATAAACAATATTACATATGTATACGTCATCACGTGCAATGTCGCTAACACGGAAAGCGTTTATGAAAGATCAGTTTTATTTTTCTTAATAGTATTTTTTAGTTATTGTTAAGTATGCGCCTGGAACATTGTTTTGTATGATTACAGGCGTGTAAGTTATGTTTATACTTGGGGACTTCGTATGTAATAAAATATGAATGTTTCAGTTTGGAAATGTGTGAAGAGGAAGGCGGCGGGTGCGTGGAGCTGGTGCCGGGCGGGCGCGAGCTCGAGGTCACGGCGCTCAACGTGTACGACTACGTGCGCAAGTACGCGCAGCACCGCATGCTCATCGCGCAGGAGAAGGCGCTCGACGTACGTCTACTGCTGACAGTCGTGGTCACTTTTGTATGTCCAAAAATAGACTGCATCGGACCGTTTCAATATTTTAGGCCATGCGTGTTGGCATTCTGGACGTTCTGCCGGAGTCGGCGTTGGAGGGCCTCACGGCCGAAGACCTGCGGCTGCTGCTGAACGGCGTCGGCGACATAAACGTCGCGGCTCTCGTGTCCTACACCAGCTTCAACGACGAGAGCGGCGAGCAGCCGGAGCGGCTGGCGCGGTTCAAGCGTTGGCTGTGGGCCATCGTAGACAAAATGACACATCTCGAACGACAGGACCTGGTTCGTACATTGCTTTTTATTGTATAATATAATGAAGTTTTGTGGTGAAAAGCCCTTAAATAATACTGTAACATGGTCCAGGTTTACTTCTGGACCGGCTCGCCCGCGCTGCCCGCGTCCGAGGAGGGCTTCCAGCCCATGCCGTCGGTGACGATCCGGCCGGCGGACGACGCGCACCTGCCCACCGCCAACACGTGCATCTCGCGGCTCTACATCCCGCTCTACTCGTCGCGGCACGTGCTCAAACACAAGCTGCTGCTCGCCATCAAAACTAAAAATTTCGGCTTCGTTTAGTGCGCTGTAACCCTCTATATATTTCACTTAGTTGTAAGCCTAGTCACGTAAGACTGCCGCATCTATCCGTGTCTAGTTTTACTTAATCGTATTGATGTCACGCCGCAGCGCCGACGTCGTTCTCCGTGTCTACACGGCGGGGTCTCGGGCGCGCGGGAGGGCTCCGAGGACACTCATACTTAATGTAAATCGTCAGTTTAGTGATAGCTGCAGGTTTGCTCTAAATTTATGATAATACGAATAAATTTTATATAAATTTATTTAAACCGGTATAAAATGTAATCTCACACGGTAAATTTATATTTAGCGTGCAGTTAGACGCCGAGAACTATAGTTGTAGCCATACACTGCTGTATGTATCGACTCCCCCCAACAGTTATATTGAAACCGTCGTTTATTTGACTTCGCTAAATTTGACTGAATAGCAACTATTCAATACGAAGTAATAGACATCGGCCAACAGACGGTCTGCACAAGTACATACTTAGTAAATTTAATACATTTTAAAACTTATACTCCTTTCATAGGCCTTTTGTTTTAAACTTGAATAGAAAACTTAACATTCAGGTGTGAAACTGTCAGTAGTAGTGTGACCGCTCCGACGAGCAGCAGCAGCCCGGGCTGCGATGACGTCGCTCTGTGCTTGTGGTCGACACGGTGATACGACACATGTTTATATAACTGTGAATACATATTCCGTTTAGTTCCCTCGGTGATTCGACACGTTGTTGTATTTTTGTGAACCCTTTAATTCATCTAGTATATAAATTTTTTTGTATGTTTTCCGAGCCCGGAGTGCATTTGGTAGCTTCTATCGTTACGATATTTAATCTGCTCGATTGTGAATTATATAAATACCATGCAAACATTGTTTATAGAGCTTGGTCATAGAGAACGATATGTTATTGTAATGGAGTATTGATAATGAAACTGCGACACAACTCGGAAGAACGCACAGAGGCGTCTGATGCGAGGGATGGTCGTTTGTGATATCGGAGGGAGCCGTGCGCCTCTAGCTCTAAATTTAAGGTTAATAGATTTCTCTTTGATTAGTTGTATTAATATGGTTCATAATAAATACTTCTTAAAACGCTTATGAATGTGTTTTTTATGTACTTCACGATTTTGTATTCATTGTGAGGGAAAAATGAAAATGAAATAGCAAAAAGAAACTGGTTTTGGGAATCTGTGAAATAAAACTTATTACAAACCATTTTATAAAGTCTAAAATTTAATTCAACACATAATATACATAATATAATAGCAAATACCAAACATGGGTCTTCCGAGCGCAACATATACTTAAGTAGAATACAACATATACTTTGAGACATGATTCATAGATTATGGTAATATGGACAAGTATTGTCACCACTTAGGTGAAGTTACGGAACAGGATTCACTCTGCCAATTCAGGTAGGTATTTTAATATTCAATTGTTTCATCATCACAATAAGAACAGACGAAAATAGTATATCTAAAGGTTCTTCAACCTATGACACTCAATTCTGCAACAACCTGGTCTAGGGCACTTCAGTCTAGTGTGTTTGCTCGTTTGTAACGCGTTTTCAATCCACCTTGCACGCGCGCGCGCCCTCGGCCATGCTCGTGCACGCCACGCGCGCTTCCCGAGCATCACTAAGCAAGATACTAGAGGAGGATAAAACTAATACACTGTTCTCAACGCACCCTTATTTATTACAATAATTAAGTGATATCATTACTTAATTAACATAATGATGTGATAATAATTAAGTGATATCACTATATAATTAACATAATTATGTTATATTTAAATAGGGATAATGTACATTTGACACTAATACAATATACTTAATTGCCACTTGATCATACCAAATCTACACTGCAACAGTAGGGTCATTAGTAAAAAATGATATGTTCCACACACAGTCTCACTGCACCTTACTTGCCATTTGTAATTCTGAAGACATTTTCTTGTATACACCATACAGAATAGCAATGTGGCAGATGTGCAGGAGAGCACTTGTGAATTCTGTGCTCGGGTATGTGTTCCAACATAGCTCGATGAGGGCCAGTAGTAGGAATCTTACAATTACTGTAAAATTAGTGGACCACAACAGGTACGGCAAGGTGTGGAAGTACCACGAATAAAATTGGTAGTGGAGACTCCTGGCACAGACAACGCCTATGAAGTTAACCAAAAACATGGGTAGTATGCACAACTGGGATATTATATCAAAATTAATGCCATATTTGATATTATCGTCATTGTCTTTAGCCACTTTTTTAATAGGTTTTGTGCCACTTTTTTGTGCAGACTTTTGTAAAACATTCTTAAAAGACTGCAAGAACTCTTCTTGTTCTTTACTAAGTGTTTCATTATTGTCATTTTTTATGTTTAACTTTGCTTTAACTTCCTTTTTCAACTTTGATTTTCTTTTATTTTCAAGATTTTTGACATCAATTTGTGGTTGTACTTGTTGCTGCACATACTTAAGCCGACAATAACTTTTAAAGTATTTTACACACATAGGCAAACATATACTTAATAGAATAATATGTATTGCAAGAAGTGTCATATGAAAATAGCCATTCTCAAAAGTTTTAACATCTAAAAATCTATAGTTAACTGTCCAGGTGTGATTAAAAACTCTACCGACATCGAAACTTCCTTTCAAGTAAGACACTGGTGCAACTATGAGGAATGGAGAGCCCAGCAGCAACTGTACCAGGCCACACACAAATAGCTGTTTCAATGTAGCTTTGAGGCCCAGATTGATAACATAGAAAAAAAACAGAGCTGGAGCATACAACAGAATATTCATTTTTACTGACACTCCTAAGCTGTAAAATATGCTTCCTAAATACCATTTACCATCCAAAAAAAAGTTTAATGACACATATAAAAACATAACAGCAATTGGGTCATTGAACATTCTCAGCACATGAATAGAGTGAATTCTGTACGAGGTGAGTATGGTAATGAGCAGCACAAATGGAGGCACTTTTCTAGTTTTTATATATATTCTTAATACAGATGCAAGCAGAAGTAAGTAGATACCAATAAATAAGTATTGAGCAAGTCTGATATTTTCACCTCGATTTGTAAGGAAATAAAACATTGAATAAATGTATACAAATCCTGCTGGGTACACGAGAGGTCCAGTATCGCCGCGAAGCTTTTTGTAATCGAGGGTACCGTTTAGAAATCCTTCGCACTCCTGCATGTACGCCTTCCAGTCTATCTCGGTATAAGGCACTCTTTCCACTATCAATATATTGAGTACCAATTCAGCAAATATAATCAAGACCGCGACAAAAGGCAGCTGTGCTGGGTTTGTGACCAGGCTTTTTAAATAGGACCATGTTAACATTTTTTTAACTTCAAATTGAATATCCTGAAATGTATTCCTGCCCATCTTGATCGCAACTGATCGGAACGGTTATTTTGTTATGATATGATATTATTAAAAAACGAAAATATTTCTATTTTAAGATTAGGTCAGCAGTGCCAGCCGGGGCACATATAGGCAGCCACCAGCTGCATGGTTATTTTTTCATTCAAATATTGCTATGACGAATATAGATATAGTACAAACTAGCAGTTCCAATAATGACAGTGCCGATGACGTTAGTAATAAATGCCACCTGTCACCAACCTCTAAGTTTAAAAAAAATACTGTCGCGGACCCTGATTTAAATACTAAAAAAATATTAAATAAACCACTTTCAATTGATTGAATTCATATTCTCAAAGACATTTACATTTCTAATATTATTAGGATTTTTAATTTTTGTATGAATGAATGAATCGGAACTGCTTAAATCTTTATTTTACAGCCAATCTTGACAAATATATGGAGCAAATTGTTTGTAGTCTTTTCTTTATAACTGTTAGCCGAATAGTGTCTTGGGGATCAAGAGATCAACTTCAGGGATCAACTAACAACTTCAGGGACCAAGAGATTCTACCTTCTTCAAATAAACTTGCTATGACAGGCCAAATGTATTTACTTTTGTTTCAATTATTTCATGTTATTTTAAAAACGATGACAGATGTAATTTTGAAGTGCGCGGCAATTTTATGTCACTTAGTTTGCAAAAGTCAGAAATATTAGGTCTGTTTTCAATAGAAAATAAAGTGATTCATGGAGCAATATAGGTTCGTTTTTTAATTTAAATTACATTTTTTAAATTGGATTTTTTTTACATTGGTCATCATCATGATCAACCTATTTCAGTCCACAGCTATATATAGGCCTCCTGAGGGCCTGTACATAATCTCCATTGATCGGCGATCGCACCACCGCTTCTCGCGACGCTTACGTTGCTGCCCGTTGACGGCCAGAGCATGTACTTGTGTCCAGGCAGACCATTAACATTTTAATGTAAAATATTAATACTGTTTTTGTAGGGTGTAGCGACTAAATCGAATGTTTATCATTTTCTGTAAGAAATTTTAAATTTAAATTGTTATTTTTACAATCCGATGTAAGACAATACTGTGACCTTAATGGGTCTTGCATTCCGCGAGGAGAATATAGCGATAATATACAGATAGAGTAGCGAGTTATAATCGGGCATGTAAGCAAAAATGTGCAAGTGCGACTGCCGATCAGGAGATTCCATAAGTTCGATTCTCGGGTCGAATACTGCAAAATTTTGTAATTTCGATTTTCTAGTTGTGGTTCGGAGTCTGAATATGTGCTCGATAGATGGCAATAGACTCCACCACCCATTCCATAGTGCGACGTAACAATAAACGGTGAAACGTGGAAGTGCTCCACGCGAGGATTACAGACGTGAAGTTACGTAAAGCGAAAATGTTGCGCCGATAGAACATGCGTTTGATATGTGTGGCTAATTTACTGTCCGATGAAAAATATTCTAATTAATGTCATCATTCTGCATATTCAACGTCACTCTACTCTTGTACTCTTTGTAAACAATAGCTCGCTGAGTGACGGGGCCTGGAAGAGACCGCTCTTGTAGCAATAAGGGCGCCTGTTGCTCCTCCCCTCCGTGTTTGTTTCAGCTGTACTGTTTTCCTTGATTATGTGGTGTACAAGAGTTTTGTTCTGTATTGCGATTATTTACAACAAAAAAAGTGCCTAATTCATTCTTTTACACCCTTCATAGACGAGTTTACATTTTGCTTTGCTCATTTAGTCTATGTATATGCCACTACAAAGAAATATATCTTTGAATCATACCACAGTGGAATGATAAATGCATCGAAAACAAATCTGACGCGAAGTTATGTTTGGTGTAATAAAACATATTTTTACTGCACATTAATAAAAGTAAGAGTCCCTTGTTTTAATATAAAATTTATTATAAAACAGTTTGACAAAGTGAAACATTCCAATCGCAATACTTAAAGTGATTTCGCCTGTAATATTTACATGTTATTAATTTTAAATGGAAACCTTTCTAAGTGATGTTTACTTCTATACCAACGGGACACAAGGCGGTGCTGCGGTGCTGCGGTGTCTAAGTGTGCGTGAACACTACGGCACTGTTGCGGATACATTCCACACCCGCTCGTCGATCGACAACTAATGCAGCCCAAGCCTCGAATTACCTACACTTGCCATTTATTTACTTATATTAATCAATATGGATCGATCAGAGCCGATTCACTGCCGATGTTTTGTTCACTCTGCTAAATGATGTGTTCTGGACATTGTCTTCTGGCAACAAAAATGCTTGCACTTGTTTGATTGTAAAACTTCGCAAAATGGTGTTCAATTCTGTGAGGAAAGTGCCCATCAGGTGGTTCTCTGCAAGAGCAATCACTTTCGACATCCACGCTGCCATGGACGGGTCCCCCTTCACTGAATCGAGGGATTCTAGAAGATCGTTTTCTAGATGCAATCCTTTAAATTGTGCCTGTTTTCGACAAAATTACGATAATATTAATATATCGAATGTAAATCTATGTACGACACTGTAGTACGATAAACTGCTGACATATCTTTTTGTCTTTCTGTCTTTAAACAGATGTCCATATTTTTACGGTTCATGTGACAATTTTTCTTGTGCGAGTACATCACTGACGGATGAGGTGCATCTCATGCCCCATGCTAGCTTTTTGCTCACAGCAGATATCATTAATAGCCTATTAAATAAAAAAGGTGATTGCGTTCGCTATCGTATTGTGCAGATACTTGGTGTAGTCACTACCTGTCACGAAGCTTACCTTGGCCTGATTTGCTTGGACGTGGAGCTTAGCGCCTGTCACTTGGTACACGAGCTTCGAGCCAAATCCTGTGAGCCGCCGCGGGGCTGTCTGCAGCGCCCCCGACATGTGATACTCGTCCAACTCAGCGCTGAATTATTGAAGGAGTCCAATTAATAGTTCACAAGTAAAAGATTATATCACTTCATTTTGGCCAATCATTAAGCTATACTAAGATTCGTATTGGGTACGAGTGTGATGTGAATTTTGAAAAAGGTTTATGTCAGCTATATCTTTTATTTCTCCCTGTTGAGGCGGAGTAAGAATACATTCTCGACCCGTTCCCGGGATACGCGGTAAGGGGCGGGCTGCCCGGGCACCGCTTTGCTCCGGTCGCCAAGGGCACAGGGTATTCGGTGTGCCCTACATGGGGCGGTGGGCACAACCACTAAGGAGATGTCTATATCCAGCAATGGACTGTAGCGAGCTGATTATCGTGTAATATTTTTAGAATAAAACTATTAAAAGGGATGATATTAGTAATGAAATATACATCATATTTTATCTGCTAAACTATGTAATGAATTGAACATGACTTTCTAACATTATCATCTACAGGGCCACCACAAGATGTTCGAGCGTATTGACAATGGCTAGTAGAGTTGTAATATTCTATACGATTGATACAGCACTCACCTTAGCTCCCCAGTCAAGACGACGGGTATCAGTCGACCGAAACGAAGGTTCGTTAGGAATCGAGCTGTAGAGACAAGGAGAACTGTACATTATAAGACGTCACGTGGGTCCGTTAAACACACGGTAATAAGTTATTTGTAATACTGCGCGCAATGATGTATGCATTAATCATTCAAAAACGTATCCATTGATATACATACTATTGAGCTTGAGCACCGGTATGGTGACGTTGAAATCTACTCTTCCCGTTTCCGTCCGAATTTCCAGTGATTGGAGCTGCATCTGCTTGGCGCCGGTTATCGTCAGCGATTTGAATTCGATATCGCCCCTGAAAACACATCACGGGCTTTACAGGAATGTTGGTTTAAATAAAGAACGCGTGCACGTGTATTCAGCTTGCACAGAATTGAAAATTGTGCTGACCATTTAGTAAAGCAGAGGGAAGGATAAATGTTTAAAACACTAGTGAATACACATTCATTACTTACAATAAGAGCTTTAAAATGAATGTTGATAATGTATGCTATGAAATTGACTTACACCATTATCGAGTCAGGTCCTATATAGAATCCGCGAAGTTTCTCATTGCGGTAGGGATCCAGCGGCGGCAGCGGGTACACCCCAACACCGAACATTCTCCGGAGCAGGCTAAATAGAACTACGGAGCTATTCGACGCCTGCACATCATTTGGCAGTAAGCTGTCGTATTTCTGTGTGATGTTTCCGAAAGATAGCGAGGTGCTGAAATTTCTTATTGACACTGGCGTTCCCGTGACTGTCAAACAAAGGAAATTATGAAACAGGCAAAGCTACACATTAGTAGGGCGTCGAGTGGGAAAAACATGAGGTAAGAAATTGTGATATATTTAGTAATACGCGAAATAACTGCCATCTGACACGGACAGGGCACGGAGTAAGAATGCATCTCGCGATCCCGTGCCTGGATACAGGGTATCTTTAGAGGCGACCAAGCCTCGCGCTGGCAGATGCGTGTGAGGCGCGGTCTGAAGTGCGCGAGGGAAGTAAAATGTCCTTAATACTGAGTTACCCAAAAATGTAACGACAAGCACAGATGACAGTTGAATAGATTGAATTGCTACCGCTGGACCAAATCAGGGATCTCAAGAAGCTCTGTAACCGTAGCCGAAACTATCGGGTATCCAATATAAAAGTAACAGTAACCCAATCCAATATAAAAGTTTCAGATAATTTTGGATAGAGGCGAAGTCTAAATGAGACATGTTATGACAATTTTTTTTTGATCGGTTGAGACATGAGCCGCGCGTGTCTTGTGCATAAATATCCATAACCGAAATTATTCAAAACTAAAGGATAATCCGAAATGATTTCATATTCGTATCCGTATCCGAATCCAAACTTATAATGATTCCTACATCCGTATCCAATCCGAATCTCAAAATTTCATATCCATAACATCCCTGAACCAAATTATAGGTAAGTTGTGTCAGAGTGATAGTTGATTTTTATGTTCCTTTGAATTTATATTTCGTCGCCTGGCGGAGTACTCTTGATGAATACGTCTCCAGCAAGTTTCTACGTACTTTAGTAGCGTTACTTACACAGCTGCAGCATGTCGGTGGCGCGGGCGACGGCGGCGAACAGGACTACGGCTGCTGCGACCTGCTTCATCTTGATCTCGCAGACAACACACAAGTGGGGCACGACTAGAATTGCTTGATATAGTTATTAAACATATATACATATACATATATATAACAAAAGCAATTGCATGCTCTATTCGTTACACTAAATTGATTAATGCTTAACGAAATGCATCACAAACATTCTTTTATTACGCTCCGTGGACACACTGGTATGGTGACGCAACTCCTGCGGGCGCGTGCACTCTACTAGCTTGTCTTCGATTCGTTGACGTTGTATTCTAATAAATAGCTCTCTTGGCATCGATCGCACATCTCTCGGTGGATGTGGTGCGCCCCGCAGGAGGTCCTAGGGGTCTGCTACCAGGTCAAGAACGGCACCGAGGATATGTTCATCGCACTAAAAAAACTATTATCTATAATGTAACTGTGGTGTCTCTCTCTAGTCAAAGTTCGCACATTAGATAAAAGCCACTTGGCGTACGCCTGTGTCAGCTGCGGTGCAAGCTGTGGTGCTGATTATAATGATAATCTAAATTCATTAAAATCGTAGAGAGTGACGCCAACTTCATAATCAGCGTTACTGTGGCGAATAACATCGAAATGCTGGCTACGAAATCACATAAATATGCATACGTAATAATGTCATATAATATAATGATAATTTATAAATAAATCAAACAATTATACAATTTCAATGTGTGAAATACTTTTATAGGTGGAACAGAAAAGTTATTGTGAAATTTAATTGTAAGATCCTTGTACTTGTGGCTACTTATAAATAGTATTATGCTAACCAATCCAATTTGAGATTCGTCGCGGATGGCCTTAGTTGATTTGGAAGTGGGGAGGGGGGGGGTGATGAGTAAACCCCTTAGCCCCACCCCCCTGGATCACCTACGGTACTTTTTATTTCAGAATATTCATAAGCCATGATTATGTGGGCGACGACGCGCGGCCCGGCACCATCATTCTAGGCGGCCATTTATTCCGGCGGTCGATAAATATCGACGTCGATGTCCACGATGTTCCCCTGCAGAGCAGTGATAGTGTCCAGTGGGCGATCACGTAAAAACACTATAACAGAACTTTAACTGGAAAATGGGCAGAAATCATCTTCCGCAGTTCCACTTCCGGCTTCGGACTGCGCCTGTGAATGCCCGCCGCCCTCGCCGGCGACTCGCCCGTACGTCGCTATAACGCCGCCACCGCTGGCTATCTGTTTTACTTGTGCGGGTCGTACAATCAGACTGCATGAATTATTCAGCCTTATCGTATATTAATGTAGCACACCACATTGTGGTTGTATCCCCGAAGTGCAGCAAGAGGCTCGCACCACCTGTTGCAGAGTTGGACACAAACGTAACTGCTGGCGAGGAGTGCAGTGCCCACACTCTCGTCGGGGATTATTTTTATTTTTTATTTTATTTTTTTTTATTACAGGCGTGATATTACGTTGACATTAAAATATTACCTCGATACTAATAGGACCATCGAAATCTATAAAATATCTAATACAAAAGATGCGTTGCTACCTCCGAGGACCACAATCATTGGTATTTGGTAGGTGTTATTTATTATATGTTTTTTCTGAAAAAGTTTTAATCGAGTGGTCTGTAGTCACAGGTGACGGCTGCCGTCTATCCACCCTGCGACCTGCGACACCTGCAGTCTACCTTCAACTTCTAGTGACTGCAGGAATAGGAGGATTGGTTCATTCAATTAGTATAAGTTGGTAAAACGTTCCTCAGTAATTGTTTGATCGTGGACAGAATGCCGAGAACAGTCGACTGGGCAATACTTCGGAAACCAGTTACGGCCTCGCCTCGACACGGTCGCGTCCAACGTGGACCAACCAGCGCACGCACGAATCGATATACAAATTATAAATGTAACAATTGATTCATAACAAAAAAAGATGTGGAGGCAAACGAGGAACGAGCGCTGCAACACTGATAATTTCGAGAAGAAAATAGTCGCAAGGACAATGTTGCCTCATTTAAACTTTAGGAAAAAGAAAACCAGCCAAATTGTATTTGTTTTTAAATCCGAGTCGTTGGTACGACTGGATCACAAGTTCTTAACAATTTTATGGCTTTAATATTTACCCTCTTGAGAGGACTTCATACACGGTTGAGAGTATTTACACCTCATTAAAGTTACATAAAGTAATAACTTACGGAAAATTGAAGCGTACAGAAATAATACATGGATATTACATAGCTAATACAAGTCTATTTTATGTAAATATTATGTATATACACTTGTTACATGCCCGCGTTATGTAAACACGTTGACGATAAACTGGGTATTAGGTACTGATTGTTGTTCATTTTATTTCCTACAACGCTTTAAGATGAAAATAATATTTCTTGAGGAAATTAATATTTCCTGCAACGCTTTATCTACAAGTAGAAATTTATTCGCATCTTATATCTTAATTATTATTAACTTTACGCTTTATTAAATTTATCATAAAAAATGGCAAATAGAGACTAAGGAAAAACCGATTATAAACATTTTAATTATATAAAAATATCGATTATACCTAAGCCGGTGGAACAATCCCTATTACAAACTATCATCATCATCGTCATCGTCAGCCTCTTGATGTCCACTGCTGGACATAGGCCTCCCCTATTCGGCGCCACTCTATCCGGTCCTGGGCCTTCTGAATCCAGCAGCTTCACGCTGTGTTCTTCAAGTTGTCGGACCACGTGGCAGGAGGGCGACCTGTGCTCCTCTTACCTAGACGTGGTCGCCACTCGGTTACGCTTCTTCCACATCGGTGGCCGCCACTCGCGCGACTCGTGCAGCAGCGACTTCCCGAGTAACACGAACGTCTACTGCGGTCACCAGCCCGCAATGCCACGCGTGGTGACTGTGGCAAAACCCCTCTAATATGGCAGTTTCAGGTATAACAAATGTAAATAATAATATATATTTATAAAATACTTTATTTAAAATAAAGCTTCTTAAAACCTAACTTGAGATATATCAGTTCTTTATTCTGGACGGAAGGCTAGCTTTGTTGAGTTTATAGAGTAACTATATATACAGAGCAGACGAGCCAAGCAAAAAACCATTTTGTCGATGGAAAGAGAGAGATAGAGAGTGAAATTGGTACCTACTGGATTCGACCTACACACCTACCGGGTTCCGTTCCCGGGTCGAACACAACAAAATATTCTAATTTAGATTTTGTAGTAGTGGTGCGGAGTCTGGATATATGTCCGATGCATGCCAACAGGCTCACCACCTATTCCATAATGGGACGTAAACATAACCGGTAAATTGTGGAAGTGTTCTGCATTCCTCTGCCTGCTCTTCAGGTATAACAGTCGTGAAGTTATCTTTTTAACTCTATTTCCATATTTATATTTACCTACATGTAAATATTTGTGTTTTCTAGACTTTAGTATTGAATATTTAGTAAGAGTTCATTACATCTTAATAATAATAATATCATGGGACGTCTCCGATATCTCCACACGCTGCCAACAGACATCTGATTCTAAAATAAGCATCAATGGAAATCGCAAATATAAGTAATCTACCTCTATATTTATCACTATCATCAGATTCTTGCAGTTCTCTGCTCCATAAACCTCCCCTGAGAGGTTATGTCATAATTCTCCACGCAGAACACAGCTTCTAG
>DWEI01003146.1:0-13214 GCA_018245875.1 Mysoria ambigua | reverse complement strand
CTCCCACGTTTCACCGGTTACGTTTACGTCCCACTATGTAATAGGTGGTGAACCTATTGCCATGCATCGGGCACATACGATACATAAGATTAAGTTCATAACCTAAATTATACATTTATCCCGTCAACAATACTTTTTAAATGAAAACATAATCTGTTATAGTAACAGTTTTATTTCATTCACTAGATGTCCTCGTGACTTCCCCCGTGTGAAAATCTAATCGCGTGGATTCTACAATTTAACCTCAGGGGATTCTAGGATGAAAAGTAGCTTACATGCTGCTCCATAGAGACAACAAAAAGTAAATACCTAGAAAAAAAAAGATGACCAGACGAGCTAGGGGTGAGAGCCGAGGGGCGTAACGCGGACGCCAACTCAGTATATCCTTCTTACGTGTACTTGATATTTTGGACAATTCACAGAATATTTTTTATAAATGTGTTAATCTGATGTATAACCTATATTATTGTATAATTTCATTAAAATCCATTCAATACTTTTTACGTCAAAGAGTAACCATTCATCCCTATTTGCAGATTTTCGCGTCTAAAATATTAATAGGATTATCCAAGATACTCACAATGATGACCGCAAACGCAGCTCCCACGAGGAAGCCCACGGTCACGTCGCTCCAGTGGTGCATGTGCTCCACCACCCGCGACAGCCCCACGTACCAGGCCGCCATCAGCACCGCGAACTGTACCCCGTGCCGCAGCAGCTTCGACCCTCGCCACTTGCCTTTACATTGCACGTACAACTGCGAAATATGGCAGCGCCATCGTCAATCTACTTATCGTTACATTCATGAAAAGGAAAGTCTTCTAGTGAGAAACCTTTGTCGAAATAGAAGAACACATCCCCCGACCCTCAGCTATCAGATTATCATAAGAGACGACTAAATCCAGCGCTGCTAGATTATGATTATGATATCCTCAACCTACCTGTCTAGCGTAGACTTTATTGGAAGAAACATGTCAAGGGATTCCTACATCCAGAAGTGGATTTCGGCAGACGATGACAACAACGAATGAGTTTTAGGCTATACTCTGCTGCATTAAGAGTAACTTAGCAGACATGTCCCTTTTAAAGAATATTAAGGCAATTAGGTTTCCTCAACATGTATTCCTTCATTGCAATTATGTAGTACTACAGATACATAGTCTTCCTCATCCGCGCTTATCACGCCTACATTTTTGAGACTGGAGACCGGTTTATTAACAAGCTTTTTTAACAATTATCAGATCAATAAGGCTTTCGACATTTACTAACAAAAGACTATTTCGATCATGAACTTATGAGAATGGCTACCTCTAACTTGTGCCTTCAAAAGCCCAGAGACCAAGAGACAACAGAGAAAGTTACTAGAGACTCACAATAAAGAAAATGGCGGTGTACATCGCGAAACTAGCGTGTGCGCTGGGGAAGGACAGCCGCGCTTCCTTGATGAGCTCCTGGTTCGTTTTACTGCAGCGGTAGTCCAAGATGTAGTCGAATTGGGATACATTAGTTGCCGGAATCGGTCCACAAACCTGGAAATGAAGGGAACAGAAATATTATCGATTTGAATTATGTGTCGTGGTTATATCAAAGTTGGCATGGATAGATATATAAGTCGTCAAAGAATATTTTTTCGTTATGCTGAGTTGGATCTAAAAGTCTTTAAGGTTATCTTCTAAAGGATCTTAAGTCTTATAAGTTGCATTTAATCGTTTCTATCAAGCTCTAGTAAATAATATTTGACAAAATAGTTGTTGGTTATCTATCCTTCTTAAATTCTTTTCCAAAATAATCCAACAGCTTCCGAGCCAGGGATCAAATCCAAACTTTCTAACAGCACTCTCACTTGCAACAACTCGGCTAACGAAGCACTTATTTGATAAAGAGTAAATTTGGCTGTTCGGGATACCAGAGGAAATTGGGCGTTTGGTTAAAAGATCTTGAAGACCGACGCAGTGAACCAAGATTGGTGGAAAGTATAAGCCTGCTGACTTCTTCTAAAATGCCCTCTTCTCTTTTTTTTGTTTGTCCTCTTGGATCAGACGTTTACAGTACAATATTAAAAAGACATTCATTAAATACAATAGAAAACTTACGTCATAGAAGTGTGGTCGCAGTCGTCCAATTACGTACTTTGCGAAGTTCACAGTCAGCTGCTGACATGCGGCCCCGAAGGTGTAGATTCCTATGCCAGTGTAACTCTCCCATATCCAGCCCGGGATGAGGGAGCCACATAGAAACTTTTCGCCTATCCCTTTGCCTCTCTTGTCGCGGGTCACCTCTATGATTATTATCTAGAAAACGGTACACCCGTAAGCCGATGATGGCGAAGCCATTAAAACAAATGTTATACAATATTTTGTTAGCAGTTTTAATTTGAATAACATATGTAAATAAAGTATTAAGGTAAATGAGATTAATATGTATTCATGTTGATTACTTCTTAATTAAAATAAAGTCTGTAGTTATAAATATACATAGCTACCTTCTTTAATTTTTTCCAAGAAAAAAGTACATGACACAGTATTTTATTGATACTAGTAGGTTTGTAATAAAATATATAATCATGTACGGATTATTGAAAGTATTTGGAATTGGAACGATTAGATAAACACATGTATTGTATGTCGTAATATAAAATATCTGATATGAGTACAATTTGTTAGAATATCGAATAGTTTCGATACAAATATGCATTGTCGTTTAGAAACACCATCGTTACTTGATCCTTACTGTAGCTATGATGAACGCAAACCCAACACACGCTAGCACCACTTCAGATATGGTGTGCACTTTGTATGGCAGCCGTATACTTAAGTCGCTCTCAAAGTACCCTCGCTTGTACGGCTCGACCCAGAGTTGTAGCGCCAAAAGCGGAAAGGCAACTGGAAACAGAATTCACAAATTTGAATATCGAATTATAAATTTCACAATGGAACAATCTGTGCTTGCTTAAAAAAAATCTAATATTTTTATTTTGTGATGAGATGTGTTGAAAACTTCTGTAATTATTTTGTATTAGTGTATAATATTTTTTTAATTACAACTTTCGAAAACAAAAGCCAATTTCGGTCCAGCTATAAGTTCACATGATTTACAACATAGGTACAGTGTGTAAGCCAGGTAATTGTCCCCTATCATTTGTATTAACTACATTTTTTATTAGTATCTAGCGTGCACATCGAAATGGAATAGTAAAAATGTTCGATCAAGATTGATTTACCTTGCGGATAACTAGATTGGAAAATATTGACACTACGTGTTCAATGATTTAGTTGAATTTAACGTGACATTGTTGGAAACACTGATAATTTGGAAATGGTACACTCGATATTAAATCCATATATTATTATACGTACTGCTCTGCGTATTTATGGTCTATTCATTCATTTATTACACTCCGTGCGCCAGTTTAGTACCATATAATAAAACGTAAGGTCAGGTATATAATTCCCTAATATCTAGACAGAGTATAAATACAAAGTTAACTGAAATAAATTAAGTTTAAATAAATTTGAATCAGTATAAAATTCACAAGATACATTTGTACAAAGATACGGCTAATCAAGCATATAACAAGTTTGAACAAGTGATATCTATATCCAAAGACAACTTTGGGTCCACATTACCAAATCTCTTTGTCATCAGACGTATTGTGAGAATATTATTAGCAGCTTCCTCAAGGATACTGATTTGTCGTAATAGTTATTACAATACTTTTTATTGATACTTCAGGATGAAAGGTTAGTTTATCGTGTCGGTAAAAAACCGATATGGTTTAAAAGTCCGCCTCTTACACTGGCGTGCTGATGCATGATGATGATGAAGATTCATCACATGAAAAAAATCTTTTGAAACTAAACATATTTTGCTATTACAGTGAAGGAAAATATTGTGAGAAAATCTTTGAGATCTCCAAAAAAAATTGTTCTCTAAGTTGTGTGTAGTCTGACAATTCATATTTGACCAGAGTATCTGACTTGGCTTAGATGAATAAAAGGGTTTGAAAAATATTTGATAAAGTACTAGCACAAACGACGCTGTAATGAACGTTATCTTCTATCTGTAATGTGCTTGTGATACGATGACATTTTAATACAAAATCAAATCCGAAGATAACGGAACTATTTTATCACAAAGTGTCACAGGCTTCCTTGTGATAACGTGCGTATATGGAATAGTAACGGATCGGGCGTTATCTTAAACTGATTCATTCAGGGTGATTCTTCTATAGTGTAAAAAGTGATGATATACATATTATTTCCCTCGATACTCTGTTCATTATTCGTGTCAGACCGCTAGATCGGTCGACCGGTGTGGTAGCATAGATAATGAAACACCGTTGCGATCTGTCAAGAAGCTTCTTTTGTGCTTTTCGTATTAAAAATTCTTAGTAGTAGCACGGATTTTAGATTTGTATTAGGTATGACAACATTGAGTCCTGATCCGTACGGCATATAACATAATTGTTGAATCGCAGGAGTTCACTACACTCCTGGACAAATTCCATCGTGATGTATACGAGCGCCTAATTTACGACAATAGATAACATCTATATTATCCATCAACTATGAAACTGAAAAGGTGATAATGATTCTTCAGGAGTTTGCCCAACGATTGTCCTGCTAAGAACATGCGAGGAATTGCGCCATTTTGTATTACAACAGACACCAAGGACACCGGATGCTACATATACCATTAATACAATATATGTATATACAGACAGTGACATGTTTAGACAGACATACTCATTTATGTCTTAGCATTTTGACATATGAAAACACTTTTGCTATGTAAATACGTGTCCCATGTGTAGTTAGTTATTGCTACTTATTTGCTGGTGTTATCGCGGACGAGTGTTTACATCGGTGAACAGTTTCATGGTCAGTAAACGATTATTGATTTATACCGCACACGTCGCATAATGAAAAAGATAAGGGGTGGAAAATAAATTCCGTATACATGCAACAGTGTGTGTGTCTAATATTCAAATTTACTAATCTCGTTCAACCCATCTTATTCTGAAGCCAGGTTCGAGAGCGGAAAGACAAAAACTTTGATTGTAATCGTGATGTTTAAGCTTGATCATGGACATAACAATCAACGGTGACCACATCAATATTAAAAAGAATTTCGAAGATTATAGCCACTTGCTGTTCAACGGAAAAGATAATACTCGTAATTTATGACACACGGATTGGCTATTCTTGACAATATAATTAATGATAATGTTGTTCATTTTCATATTGCGTCACATCGCGCTTGTTATTCCGAAAAAGGTGGGCAGGGTAACGTAGTATACTGCCACATTTTACCAGTTATGTTTACGTCTAAACGTGGAACAGGGGGCGAATCTATGGCCGTAAATCGGGCACAAATGCAGACTCCAAGCCGTACTGGAAATTTAAAGTTATAAAAATTCATAAGGAAAGTTTAACACGAACCGTGATTCGAACCCGTGACCTGTTGATCGGCAGTTGCGCTTGCAACTATTCGACTAACAAGGCACCTATTTCGAAATATTTACCCATCACTTATATATTAGAAATATATTTCTATAATTATATCAAAACTTTATAAACATTTTTAATAATAAAATTTATTATTATTACATATTAATACAGATTTTCAGAAATACATATTATAGGTTATGTCGCTTTAGGATACCATAATAACACGCATATTTTCTCATTCTAAGATAAGCCCCTTTTAACATTAAAAAAATCGAAACAACATCGACCCCTATGAGAATTCTACACAATGTTCGTTCGATATCAATGCTTTATCGTTTCACTGTTGGAACATGGGTCCCCTCTGAGAATGTGAGGGTTAAGGCCATAGTCTGCCACGCTGGCCAAGTGCGGGTTGGCAGACAATGTTCTTTAAGGGGTGTAAAATCTGTTATCCTGATTTGTCCAACGTGGTAGACTATGGCCAATACATTCTTGAGTCTGGTGCTGATGATGAAGATTATAATAATACTACAATAAATTACACTTGACCACTTAATGCCCGGTTATTTGTTTTTTGCTTTAATTGCTTAAAAAATCATCAGACTATACTCTACTAGCTACTTCCACGACTTCTCTGAGCAGGAAAACATTTCACGATTCACTGATTCCGTTCCTCTACTTGTCAATTAATCATTTCTTAACCTTCGTTTGGAACAGTAAACATGATTCAAAACCAAGCGACTCGTGTTTTTTTAATTCGCAAATTTTACCTGTATTAACAAATAAAACATATTTGAATTATTTATTCCATGGTTGGGTGTACAGATTGTGGAACCTAAGAAACCATAGCCACATAACATTTTGTATGTGTTTTCCTTATTAAATACAAAAACGTATTTTCCGTGATGTCACTATGTTTAGATGCCATAGATTTTGTTTCTAACCTGTTTACCGTAACATTGCTCTGACATTTGAATAAAGAATATGCTATCGCATACTTCACGATCTCAAGTCTGAAATAAGTATTAGTTTTTTTAAATTGTGTAATGACCAAGGTCAAACTCTACGTTCAACGAAATACATATGTGATTATTGCGGAAGAAACAATTATTGTTAGTATTTGATTGCTTATATTTTGAGTTTTTATCTAAACGCATTGCCGTGATATTGTTGAGGTCGATGGAAACTCATGAAAAATACGTCATAAAATAGGTCCGAAAGTAGTTAGCTTATAATATATTATTTTTGTAATTACATGTACCGTTGTAGGTACTACTGAATCTAGTTATCTTTCAACGACCGTAGTGAATAATCGGTAATAATCATTAATGAGTAAGCCTATGATAATATTACATGGATTTCCCTTTTAGCTAAAGTAAGTGTGGTTAAACAATTTTAAGTTCTTAATTCAATAAGGATCCCAATAGGGTGAAAGGTAGTCCCAGCCATTGAACTTAATTGCAGCAAATTTGGTACATGAATAAAGTATGTAGCGGAGCCACTTTTGTTGCTTGTTGTTTCGTGTTAACCGCCATTTTACATCTAGTTTCGCTTTCGCTCCCTCTTTATTCCTAACTGTGAACTTTGGATATAAGTTTATTCCTTCTACGTACGTAATAAATATCTACTGTGTGTATGACATTCGAACTCTTTAATTGCTATACTAGCTATAGCTAAACCTCCCACAAGTTTTAATGTGCAATAAATTGCTGTTGATATCTGTGCATTTTACGCGAGTTTGATACATCCTAGGATTCATTTTGTTTACGATCTGGCTTATATACAACTTGCAAAAAACAAAACCCTAAAAAACTGATAACTCGAATTCTAAATGACCACTATGCTTTCCATTGAAGGTTAGTAATTTTAAAAAATATACGCACATATCAAGACGAAGATTTTGGAATTTCCTGATGTCCGTTATCTTTAGCTTTATACATTTTTGTACTAAATTAGACTAAAGCTTGGACCACTTTTTATTAGAAATGATAGTGTATAGTCCAATAAATTCCAATATAATATACTCAATAGAATATGTTGTTTCCAAGGTCATTAAAATAATAATCTCTCGATCGTCTGGTTCAATAGTAATTAAGTAGTTTTTAACGACTTCATTGGCGCGGCAGTTTTAATTATTTTCATCCTACTTGACGTCCCTTATAACACTTCCAATGTAAAAAATGTTTTGTGTATCTCCTGCGTTAATTAGATTCTATTTTCAAATAATTCGAATGGCCTTAGATTTTCAGTTTCAACACGTATTCATATTTTTTAATGTTTTAGTTTAACTAAGTGTAAGTGTCATTTCAATTATATCACTTCAGTTTTTGTTTATTAGCATGCGATGCTGAACAGACCACCAAAATGACAACGCTAGTGCACCTGATATGCAGAAACGAATAATAAATAAAGATATAATACGCTAAAAACAATTATTCAAAAATAATGAAATTAAAAAACATTTACTTACCACAAGCTAAAACTAAAAAGTCCAATATTATCTTGCATATCGATTTATCCATGACTATTTCTTAATACAAACAACGTTTCAATCAAATAAAAAAAAAACTGTAATTTAAACACTTCGTAATTTTTAGTGTTTTTTTACTTGCGCGTTCGGAGCAAAAAGACGGCAAAATCTGTGCACAGATAAAAATTATAAGCAAGACACGGCGAGATGGAGACTGGATACCATCTGTCAACAATATTCCACTTATTAAATAAAAAAAATGTTTCGCAAGCAAGCGAATTGAATGATAACCACTGATAAACTGACTAATCTGTGGGTAGGCTTTAGTCATACCGGCGCGTCATTCTTTGTACCATTATAAAGGTATACCGTAATATTGTAACTATCCATCTAAAGGCAAATTCGAGTTTATTAACAACAAATGGAATAAAATGTGACTATTGAATTAATAATAATTAGTACCATTGTGTCATGATTGCAGTTCAAGAAACTTTATGTGATAAATAAAACGGTATCCTATGTACTTACCTCGCTTTCTTTCTTTCGGTTAGGCCATGGCCATCTGTTTTACTATCTGTCTCGCTTTATTGCGAAAGATACTTGAGCGCACAATACATACACGCCGTTTCACACCCACAAAGTAAGAATGAACGAGTAAACTTCAAGGGAAGCTCTTGTAATGTTACGACTTTTTTCTACGTTTGTACAATATTTGGAGTTATATTTGTATTTGTAACATCTTTTTCAAACTGAATCCTGAGTAAATACCAAAAGTCGGTAATAAACTGGGTTAATTTGCATACTTATAAATAAAACTGCGCCATCTGTTTTGTTTAATGTAAACTTCGGTGAAATAATGGACGTGAAAATTTATTAATATATACGGATAGATGGCGTTAGTTCTACGTTATATTCACGAACTGAACACTGTTAACCTATAAAATCAACTTCTCCCTAGTATAAAAATACGATAATGCAGATCATATATATAAATGCATATTCTACAAGTGGTAGTTACGTCTGAGCTACTTCGATGTTAAATTACCTCCATTATATTACATATTAAGCACGGAAATGGGAAACATATGTACCTAATTCCGATTTCCAGTCACTTTTGGTAAAGTTACTGCAGCGATTTAACCATAGATTAGTTTTGAAGCAAAAAATAAAAAAATATATGCACAAAAGATATAAAATAACAAAGCAATAATCGCATTGGATTTAATAAACATTTTTAAGTACCTACTTAAAAAGAAGTATAAGGCAAGAATAAAAATAATAAATAACTATGTATTTTATATTCAAGAAATAAGTTCAAAATAATAGAATATAATGTCCGACACATAGTCTGTGGTCACAGGAGTAATAAATAAAACAAGTTTGTGAATAATAAACTATTTTATTATGCTTTATGTTACTTTAATTACAATAAAGAAAATAAATAAGCTGCCAAAAAAAACTATACTAGGCAGTGCAATCCTTCTTATGATATAAAAGTTGGTAAATTAAGTGCATCCTTAGTGTGATTTATATATAAATAGTTACTGTACAGTGTACAGATCAAATGTTTTGAAGTAAGTCATTATTGTAGTTGTTTAAGCAATTTCCATATTTATTTGTATTGTTATATACACAGTCAAGTAAACACAAGGATAACCACAAAATACATTTAATATAGTACACTAACAAAAGCTGAGTTCACATTGACGATTTTAGCCTTTAACTTAAAATATTTCACTGTATAGTGCAATATTTCACTAAAATATTTGATCTTCAACAGTCATGCAATTCTGAGAGTTCATTTTACATCTGCGAGTAGGAGCTTTCCCACATCCGTATCAACAGTATTGCCGAACAATAGGAATTTATTTATTAACTATAAATTTACACTCGCTACAGAAAACAATGACACAATTGTAACTGCTTCCCAATTGTACCATACAATTGTAGTGTATGTATGTACCTTATAATGAATAAAATAATTTGAATTTGTATTGTGAATAGAAAAGTTGTGTATTATATAGATACATGTCTTTACATTAGATCTCATATGAGGTAGGCAGAGAAGCATTTATTATTGTGTAGTAATTATTGTCACAGATCTGCTGCATACTGTCTATAGTCATCGCTCTCTTCATACATGTGCACCTGTTTTGGAGACTTTTGACTCCCCATCAACCAGTTTCTGGCCTGTTTGATCAAGGCAGATAGGGCAATGGTTATTTGTAACATTGTTGTTTTAAAATTAACATATTACTATATTCATTCATTCATAAGCATAAATGATATATTTTTGGGGACTTCGTGTGATGTCGTAAAACTCACCTTACAAATGATCAATGTGAACACAGACATATTCAATAAATTCCATACTACACATACATGTACACATTTATCTAGCACCTAAACTGTAAATATTTGTATAAAATATTGAAAATTATAATAGAAATCCAATTTCATATAAAAGCTTGCGAAATGCTACATTTATGTGCTCATTTATTAAATGAGGTGAACTGCCTTACAAATTAATATGAAAATTATGCCTTTATTAAAGTGTAAAAATATGAAGTTACATATGTGTTCTATAATTACATAGTATCATATTTTAAATTACTTAAAACCAAAATGACTACAAAAAAACATTGAAATGTTGTCAAATAAACTAACTTCACAATGTGTTGTGATTGTGTTATTAGGTGTCATATTATTTATAGCTGTTTCTGTATTAAAATAGGAAACAAGATTTTTTTATTGTTCAATGTTTGTTTTGCTTTTTTTATCATCTACCAGCTGCACTTTGAGTCTATTGTAATTGACACTAAGATCCTTATAATCTATTACAACAGTTTGGGAATAGTAATACACACCATGTGAACACTTCGCAGGTCATGAATATTTCTTTCTGTAATGAATGCATATGCAAAATTGGCCTCTATGTTTGAAAATATGATACAGTGGAGTCTGGTTCTGAGCTTCTACAGCAATAGAGAGGTCATGATAACCTATATTGGGGCAAAAGAAAGGTGTAATAATAAATACTTAGCTAAAATCAGAACATTAAGGTCTAAAGTACTTTCTTGTAATTTAAGTAGTTAATGAATAAAAGCTGTTATTCCAATTTGTTTTACACTTGATAAGTGACAAGTTTATTTTGAACTTTACTATGATAATATTAATGATAGAGCAATTGCTGTTTGAAACAAAAAACTTGGTTGCCATTAAGCATTTGATCACTGCTTAGGGTCCTCCAGTCTTCAATGATATTTTTTTTGTATCTAAGATCAATCATCACACTACAGATCGGCTGATTGCACTTTTTATAAGAATAAAAGTCAAACATCACTCAAACTGAGTAAATTGGAAGATGTCTGTTAAAAATGTACACAACATAAGTGCAATAGTTTTTTACAACTACATATCACAGAATATAAAATACAGCCCACTGTAGTCTTCGAGACTCAAAAGGCAATATCGCTACATAATATCTATTAATATTATAACGTTTAATAAATAAACCAATACCTTATTATATATCTACGTGTAAATATTTTACTATTTAAAGACTATAATGCGATAATAATGTAGAATAACTTAAATAATTGTACTTTACGATAGCGTGTATAAGTAAAACACTTAATACATAAATATGTACAAATTCGTTGAAATGCATAGGAGTTATAAGTAGAAATAAGTGTTGAAAAGGTAGACACCATTGTTAACCGTTCACCTTTTCTGACTTGCGTACACAATCATTTTAGACGGCTTTTACCTTATGTATATGTCAGACAATAATAACTTCTATTACAAGTATTAAAATAATCCCACAAGGACATTAATATATAATTTGACCGACAAATTAGTTCTTGTGCTCGGCACCGCGCGCTACTGTTCACCTGACCACAGATAGTTAATGAAATTCTTAAAACTTTTAATTTATAAAACAGATATGACGTCATTGGGCACAAGCCGATAACTAATATAAATATGCAAATATAATTTAAAATGATGGGGCGCCAGTTGTAATTTGACGAGTCAAAATAAAATGGTAGCTTCCGTTTGTACCGTTCCGAATCCTAATTAGATGGCAAATTCATGTCGCCGTCTCGCGAATATATAATTGCGAAGAATGCGAATGTTAAATAATATTTAGGTAAAGGTATATATGTTTGAATCGAATGAGACTATTACTCACAATATATAATTTGACATACATATAAATCGATTGAAAATGTCGATTATTTATTTAGAAGCTAGTGCTGCCATAGACTCAACTGGCATTCCTCTTTCGCATTATTTCAAATTATACATGACAATGAAAAATTACTCATACTGAGTTAGTTATAAGTTTAGGATACATTCATTACATAGATTATAATACATTCATTACATAGATACTAAAAAACCTATTATACTAAAGAAATGACCATAAAGTCGTTTAGCATTGTAATTGCATTATAATCGCGTTTTGCATTACAATGGTAATAAATGGATAATGTTTATTACGAACTTGTGATATTAAACTTATAATTTTGAAAGTGTTATGACTTTGACAGCCACCAACAATTGAGTTATGATTTGGGCAGGCAGTGAAGTGGGAAGCCACAGCGGTGATGAATAAACTAAGCTACAATGTACTTTTATGGTTAGTGAAACTATCTACGTAAAAATAGACAAGTATCTGTGTAACATTGCAGTTGTAACAATATTTTTAATAGTGCACCGCATAAGACGATACTATAAAAATGCATAGTAATAATAATACCTCTCGCTATTGTAAATTTTGCCAAAATATCGACATTTAAACAAGCGGAGGCGAGGTTAGCCGAGTGCACCCGAATCCACCCGAGTGGGTTCTTTTTATGCTCGCGCGGCGCTAGTCGGTAGTGTGTAATGCTAGTATTAAGCACATCGAACGACTCATTGCTAGATAAAACACGATGCTAGTAGAGATTTTTGAAGATTTCAAATAAGTTTTTAGTGTCACATTTGCAAATATGTATACACATAGCTGTATTTCGTTTTAATTTAGAGAATTTAATCAGTACGCGAGTACTTACACTACAGATTTAATCCGTCACTTTTAGATTTTAATAAAATTTTGATGAACTACCACGTTTCTAATGGTACACTTTTTCTTTAAACTAGTACATTGTGTATTTTTCAATGAATACACTATCCATATTAAAAATGAAAAATCCTTTTTTCTTTTACATCTTTAAAACATTACACGTCTACAATAATAAAATTGTACATAAAATAATGCGAATTTATATGTCTAGATTTAAAAAAACTAG
>DWEI01003145.1:0-13214 GCA_018245875.1 Mysoria ambigua | reverse complement strand
GTCTGCCCGGGTAAAGAGGGAGTCCTCGAGGCCCGCAATCTCGTTGCAAGCGGCGACTAAACGCCGCGGCGACGAACGACAAGTCAAGTCAAAGGAGATCGCAGAGCTTCTTCCACCGCCTGTGTTTTATCTTCATTAAATATAGTTAATTAATACGTATTTACTACTGGGATCTTGTATGCATTTCAGAACATAGTTTACATCTATTCAAATTAGGATATAAAAATGGAGCAATTGTCCTTGTTGCAGTTTAAGCAATTTATCTAGTACTTTAAAAGAATAGCTAATATTAGATTGGAGAATGTTCCAATTTCATTCCCTGGTAACCTTCAGCTTCTTCCTGGATTGGTTGTCATCTACCAGATTCAGAGGTTACAGTTTAGCTGTACGAGAAAGCTACGTTCTATAGCGCACGTTTTTTATGTTCTCGTAATATGATATCTTTAAAGACGTTCAAGAGGATTACGGAAATGAGTATAGAGTTTATGCCATGAACAACACGTGCGTCGCTTTTACGGTTCATATAATACGATGATAATGTCACTCGTAAACTTTTAAACTTAAAGTTTTTATTGTAAAGGGTAGAGAAACTCTCGGCATGTTAGACATCTCGCGGCAGTAAAATTACGAAAGTGGGCTACAGCGTTTATTCAAAATTCCACACAAATCACTGTAATTCTCTCGCTCCTTTCGCTCTTGTCTATTTTATGTTTCGTTCGTTTCCTGGCTTTTTACAAGAAAAAGATGTTACATTTTAACGTTCAGAAAAAACGAGAGTGTTTATGGAGTTAAGTTAACAGTGATTGGTTATAGCATATGGTATTTGAAGAAATTGCTTGAAAGATAACGCCGCCTGTAGCGGGCTACTTGTGTTATGCAGAATATTTTTTGTCTCCTGTTTCAGTGTGAAATAAGTTTATTGTATTCTGAAGTAAACAAATGACACGGATAACAATACCTGTATTAAACACGTTTTATTATTAGCTGTTCAATCGTGTATTTGACTCACCTTGCGCATTATCCTAAAACCTCGTTAATACGTTATTTATTCAGTGTTAAGAGATTGCGAAACACACCTAAAGAATACCCATGACTTTTACATATAATTCTGATCACCCGACATAACATTGTAATGTATATAAAAATATTAAATTCAAAATTT
Organism: Mysoria ambigua; assembly: GCA_018245875.1. Lineage (NCBI taxonomy): Eukaryota > Metazoa > Arthropoda > Insecta > Lepidoptera > Hesperiidae > Mysoria > Mysoria ambigua. The sequence goes on along the minus strand of DWEI01003145.1, from coordinate 12,052 downwards.
CAGGCGTGCAATTTCCAATTCTATTTAATTCAGAAACACCCAAACTGTGTTACATTTATATTAAGTAAGTGTATATACAATCTTGCACAACTGTAGCATGAATTTTCTCCCGCGCGTTCTGTTTTAATTGTGCCCTGGCGGAACTGCCACGGCCGCCATCTTGAATGTAGATTACAAACATTTGTAAGAAAACGCAGAAAAGAGACCTTATACATTTTTCTGCCATCATTGTAAGTTCCCGCGGCTGTCTGGATTTTATTTAAAATTTAATTAATGTTGTTAAATATATCGTACCTAAGGTTTTTAAATACATATATCGAGAAGCAGAAACGCTTCTAGGCATTGTGATAAGAGTTTAGGGGTTGCAGGGTTTTGTAAAGATTACATATTAGATTTAAATCAATTGAGCTATAACTGGTTAACATAACTATACCCACAAGCTGCTTAGACCACTAAGAAGGAATTTTATGGCTCGCTTCCTATTTCTACAAAAAAAACGAAACACAGTGCTGTCTTATATGCCCGTAAGATTTGGTGTTGAATAGCTTAACTTGTGGACTTGGGCATTATTTCCTTATGATTGAAACGTTAATGATTAATTCACGTACGGTTTTTGAAACATATTTAGTAAGTTCATTTGTGTTTAGTATTGTTTTTATTTCTGTAATATAGTACTTAGTAATAAAAAAATAAGTTTCTAATTGTTACCGATAATAAAAATAAATGAAAATGTGTTAAAATGTTTTTATATAACAATAATTAATGAAATAGATCTGCCATGTTATATTATATAAAATTTATTGACTTTAATAGAAACAGAAAAAAACTTAGATTGCGGAATTAGAAATTAAAACATATTCCCGCGAGGCACATACATATGTGCATCGTCAATTTAAGACGCTATTTTCGTGCAACAGCGATAAATTGCATTCCTCTCGCACGAAAAACCATAACTCTATTCATATATGTAACAGGCTGAGTTATGTGCGCAAAAAAAGCTCTAAGTCATCAAAAACTCATAAAAGAATTCGGCGTCGGGCCGGCGACTCCCGCGCTGCGCTGCGCTGCCAAAAATCTAGTCAAACTGGCTCGTATAGTGCAACGCACTGCGCGACGAATTTGTGCCCGGACAGAAAACCCGTGGAGAGTTATTGTGTTCATAAATACATTTTAAATAAAATTTCAACTGTCACATTCTTATAATTTTATGTTAATCTAATTACTCGGACGATGCGGACGTTAGTCTTGTAGAACACACATAAAACCTTAGCTATAGGCTCAATGTTAGTTTTAAAATTATTTTAGCTGTAAAATTGTTTGACTTATAAATCTAATATGTGTAATGTCCAACATTACTTTATGTAATATACGCGTAATTTCACGCCGGTAATCTCCGAAGGGGTAATCAGAGGAATGCAGACCGTTCCCACGATTCACCAGTTACGTTTACATCCCACTATGGAATAGACTATTGTCATATCGGGTACATATCCAGACTTCGAACCACTACTGGAAAATCTAAATTAAAAAATTTTGTAGTGTACGATCCAGGAATCGAACCTGGGACCTCCCGATCAGCAGTCGCATATGCAACCAACACGACCAACGAGGCAGGCTTTTATATTTACTTTTTTATTTTTTAGATATCTAATTCAACTATTCATAACACAAAATTCTAGACATATATAATATACGAAGGTTAAAAAGAAACGAAAGGTTATAAAGAAAATAATTATGGCCACTTCACACATTTCACTGTTCGGTCGTTAGATAGAGGTACATCGGGAGTAGGTGCATCTAAAAAGTGCAACTCGATTGCAGGAGGCTGCGAGCGGAGGGAGAAAAAAAAACATGGCCGAAAACGGCGCGGGCGACGACCGGGCATCGAACCCGTGGCCCAAGTTAGACGTTAACGCTGGGCCTAGGCGCTCGGAGGTGATTTTTGACGTGATACTTTTATTAACGTCTCGGAACGGATAATCGGTCGAAGAGTATTTTAATAGTAATTAAAAATGGCGCAATAATTAACTTAGCTCTAGTTGAACTTTTCAATATTTTTTTATAATTATGTTTCGGTACAGATATATCGAGTCGCAGATAACGAAAGAAGTTTTCGTATAATATTTAAGAATCACAAATAGTTTCTCTATTGGTCAACTATTGGTGTAAATTGGAGGTGGTGTATTGGAGTAAAAAATATGTTCGGAATATTTATTGGAAATTTGGGAAGGATTTTGGATTATGTATATATTGTAGTCATTTTAACGATGGTAATATAATATATCGTACACTAGTATTTATTTACATTGGTATTTATTTACTAGGTCATATTTACATAATATTAAACGTGATGATTATGAATACAGATGACTGCCTCGTTGATCATGTTGGTTGCAAGCGCGACTAGCGGTCGGGAAGTCCTGAATTCAAATTCCAGATCGGTCACTATCAGATTTTTCTATTTTAGATTTTCAAGTAGTGGCCTGTAGTCTGAAAATGTGCTCGGTGTTTGGCAATAGGCCTACCACCTATTCCATAGTGGGATGTAAACGTAACTGGTGAATCGTGGGAATGTATTACAGTCTTCGTCTTCTACCTATCTATTCGGTGATTATAGGTGTGATGTTACGTACATTTCTAAAAATTTAATACATTGATAGGAGCTCTTACAGTTATATTATGATAGCAGATCCCAAATAATTTGATAATTGAAGCATGCTCATGATCTTTTCACTACTAAAATGCTGGTAAGGGGAGGCTTTTTTTAGCATTGGCATATTTTTTCGCTAGGGATAGAAGCCTCGTTTATTTGGAAAGGTACACGATACCAGGTTCCATTATTTGACAGCAGATGGCGTTGTGTCTACTGAATGAAAATTTAACATCTCTTATAAAGTTTATATGTTCGCAAGATTTAAATTCATAACTAAGATCGTTGTTGTGTATTACAAGTACCAATGTAATGTATGTTCATAATATTCTGTGTAATAAATATTTTTAGCACTCTTTTGTTTGGGTGCCTAATAATGGATAAGTGAAAATAAAAAAAAACTATATCATTTCTAGTAGATCTGTATAAATGTATCAATTGTATTTTTCTATGGCCTTTTGAAAATAATTTTAAATGTTGCACACATAGCCGCCAAATAAATGTTTTGCAAAAAGAAAACTCCTATCTTTAAGATGCTTCGTTATGTGACCTCAAACAGCATTGGTCATTATTCTTAGCTTAGGGTTTTGCGTAGGCGCATGTGATTCTCGGAAAATAAATAAAAAGTCGACTTAACACGATCTCAGCCAAGTGTCGACCACAATGGACAGGTTCGTTGAGATGGAAGTAATGCCCTTAAAAGGAGTTTCGACTGCCACTTGATAACACGATGTCCTTAGAATTGCATCGCAAACTTACCTAACTTTCGGAGATCAATGACTCTCGGTGAATTAGTCGGCAGTATCGAACAATGGGCCGTCTCGCGCGACGTAAAACGTGTTTTAAATATTTTTAGTGCACTTCATACGTGATCATCTGAGCTTACACTGGACCAGGTCTACCATGATATCTACCAGGTCTACCATGACAATCGACAAATAACGTAATCATTTCTAACTACATACGTATATAATGTACATTTACACGCGTATATGTATGTATATTTGGCCTTGTTGGGAATTGGTATAAAAACTCAAGCAATCAACTCACTACTGATGCAACAGCACATGTATAAAACATTGGTATAATTTTGAATAGCTAACTTACCATGTTCTTCGAACCTTTAGGAAAGCTTTATAGACAAATCTTTCATAGACAAATCTGTATTTTAATCATTACTAGGCGTAGTTTGTTTCTACTTAGTAGTGATGCACAATGGAATAATATTTGATTTAAAAAAGGCCAAAAATTCTATGTTGTCTTAATACATTGGGTGGTGACGTGGGCGAAGGTGAACGATTCGTCGACGTTGAAATCATTAGCGGACGACCGAACGCACACACGATAGAGCGTCGCCTTTGTGCGACCCGCGCGTTAGTCACGCGCGTCGATGGTCTGCGGCGTCGCTCTGACCTCACTTTATTTGGACGCTCTGACGACGCTATGCGGATCGTCGCCTGTGTCTTAGTTCATTATCTCGTTTCTAACATTAAATTCAACTCCATATTTAATTTCTAAGGGGATTTTGGAAATGTATTTCTAAGAGTACTTTCTATTAGATGAAATACAAGTGTTGATTAATAGAAAATTATGGGCATGCTGATAAGGTTTATTTTTTATGTATCTTTATAACCTGCTGGATGTTATGAGAAATAACCGACTTTTTGGATCAAACTATTTTTACATTATATAAATATGTTTGTGTTACATAAAGACGATAAAATGATTTGTATCACACAAACAAGTAATCACAATATTTGAAGTGAATAAGTTTAAAACAATGTAGATACAAAGAAAAGCATGTAGGTAGTATTCCCAGAAGCTTACCTCAAGAACATTGTTAAGTTGCAACGCCAAATACGAATGTATTGGCAGATTCAGTTAGCTCAATAATATTTGTACCGTTCTGTTCGCAGTTCTTTAAAGTGTCACTTACCCGTAAGACCGTTATGGCGTTTGTAATAAACAGAGTTAGTAATGGAAAAATCGGTTTTAACGATGACATGTTTATCGATTCGTTTACAAAATACTAAAATAAATGAGACATGATTATTTTCAATGTTTATTGATCGTCTGTATCTGATGGATTTTCTTTGCTGATTGAAATATTGTACTAAGATTTAATTATATTCTCATTTCAGTTAAAGACATCTGCGGATGACGTGCATGTTGACAGCAATGAAGATGGGGACGCTCCGCCCGCCAACGGATCCATATTTACCATGACTCTAAAAAACAACCATCTCATCGTCGAAACCGAGGAAAGAAACGTAATACATATTTATTGTCATTATTATATCGGTTCTATATGTTGTGTCGTGATTTAGTTATAAACATGTTTCAAAAGCCACTGTTAAAAAAAACAATTACTTAATTGTTCTCTTGTTAAAATCACAAATTATTAAGACAAATAAAAGTTAAAAATTATGCAAAGATACTTGGTTATGTTTTATTTTTTAACCTTTTGTTTCTTCTCAGGATATCACGAAGAACGGCCGTGAAACAAAGATGAAGTATTCTCCTGACAACGACGGAATTTTCGTCGTGGAGGTCCAACAGTCGGCAGCTTATAGACCAAATAATAAGACTATTCATAATTCGCCACCTCACGATCCTCAAATATCCACCAACCAAGCTCTCATTCACCGTGTACCAGAGGATATAGAAAACAAAATAATAGAAGACAACGGTGCAGGAGATAACATGAAATTTGACAAGCGAGCCCTGGCTCTTTCAAGCACTGGTTTGTCAATTTCAGATTTGAGTATGTCTTCCATTGGGTCTCACAATGTCAGCTATTCTTATAGCAGTCAACTCGGGTATGAACAAGGTCCTTTTGGATACCCGATTTATGCAGGATACAACGTGTCTAAAGAGGATGTAAGTGAAGGCATCATTCACGACAATTCTCAAGAACCACTCATAGGAAAAACACCAACTGATCCAGATAGGCCGGTCGTTACAGCAGCGATTTTCAAACAAGATTCCTTAATTGGAAATGATGTTCTTCAGGGTCCTGTGTACTGTATTGAAGGTTCTAGCGATGGTCCCCTACTTTCTGATGTACAAGCTCGCGAATATAGTCTTCAACATTTACACGATCAAAGGGAAAAGAAGATGGAAAACGGCGTTGCGGTACCTATAACAGAAAAAGAGGAGCATACGGCAAAAAGCTTCAGCAGGGCTGATAGTTTGCCACTAAGATTTGAGGAAGATGTGGGCACAAATGATATAAAGACAATGGAAACTATAATTGAAGATGGATTTTCAAAGGATGTTTTGAAAGGCAAAAGAGCTTCTCTTCCTGTGATAAGAACAGAGATGTACGATTCTGTAAAGGAAGCTATATCAACCGGGTCACCGAAGTTTGAGAAATTAAGAAATGAGATGTCGCCGGGCGAGAGCAGTTACGACAGTCCTCCTATGATCACCATCACCGAAGAGAGCGAGTCTGGCAAGTCTGATAGCACCAGTTAATCGCTGGGGTCTCAACTTCATTGTACATAGCTACAAAGTAGGATGCGCTTTGAAAGATTAAAAGAAAGACAAATTTGGTTAGATAATTGCATGTGGTGTTAGAATTATAAGAAAAATAGATATTATACCTATATCCCGCTGGAATAATGAAAAAATTTATCTGTATGAATGTACCGATTTTGGTCAGGGCTTTCATTGTAAAATATTTATCTTGAACGGTCTGACATCAGACAATTTGACTATTAGGGATAATTTTGTAAAGTTTTCTCTGTCAAGGGGATAGTGTTAAGTACAATGTCGTAAGCTTCTATTGTACGTTTCATTAAATTTTATTGTTATTGCGAGTATATCTCTATATTCTAATGTAGCTCTAATTATATGTTCATCGTTGATCTTTTTTGTCTCTATACGTCTTATACTCTAAGTATTTAAGTAGATGCTGTGAATGTGATGTTTGCCTATTAAAAAAATAAACTAAATAAGGAAAGTGACAAGTTTTAGTTAAATAGATGTTAGCTGTAAAATGAGTATTCCATGTCGATTTTGGAATATTATTTTCCGTTTTCTATTCCTCAAAAACCTCTGAATTGGGATAGACTTTAATTACCTTCCAGATTTAGTTCTTTTCAGTAATTGACATTAACTGAGTGTTAGTACATATCTCACTTTGAAATTATTTACTTCAATCGTTTGATTCACTATTATTTTACATATGTAAGTAATGAGCATATTTGAATTTGCTAAGGGATTTCAAATAACGGTAAATTTAGTGAGTACTATAAGAAAATGGAATACATACATGGCAAATAACAGATACCTTTAGTACCATAGTAACATGCAGCTGAATGTACGTAGAGCAAAATGCTTTAAGTGGAATTTATACCATGTTCCTAGTAAGAAATTTGTTTTAGAGCCTATGTGAAATAATAAAAGAAATCCCAGCCTTGGCAAGCGGATAATGTTTTAATTGATACAATCTTGTTTAGACGGTGTAGAGACATTTTTTGTGTAGTTATTGTAGAGCATTTTTGTACATGATATATTTTACTATTAAGGAACGCAGACCTCATTGAAAGGAGGTATTATTCGTTTTTATTCCGCGAATAGTTTTGCAGTTACCATGAACACAGTCAATATAACGCACACGGTTATTTTTCGTGTCCAAAAGTGGTTGCCATTACACGACAGTCGGTCGACTAGAAAACGTATTTACGTAAGCCAATATCCGCTTGCTATGGTGGGATGTCCTTAGTTATAACTCTTATCGACATAAAGAGAAAAGAATATGACAGGAAATATGTGAAATTAGTTGACAGATAAATATATAGACGTGGAGTGGACGGATGGAGTTATCGCTGGTGGTGAATGGTGCAATACGGCCATGTCAAATAGACATAGGTGTTTAGATTCTTGAATATGTTTTTTACAGTTGAAATTTGTCCTTTGACACAAAAACATTGCTACCTAGCTAGTGATTACATAGGTGGCGCTCGGACTGTTAGACTCAAGACTTATGTTAGAGTACCTAGATCGTAAATTGATCAAATCTGATACAGTTTTACTCTACGTTTTTGTCTCTTCTCTATTATCAAAATAAGAATTAATCTCTAAATAAATTCTTATCTCAATGTATCCAGATATATGATAGATGTAAATATTTATAGTGACAAAATTGTCTCCATAGTGTCATGGCCAATATAGTGATAAATTAATATAGGATTAAGGATGTTTTGGTTTAAACGGTTAACAATTATTTAAAATAATATCACACCATCTCTACACTTTAATTATGTAGCGCTAAAATATTATAATAAAAAGCCTTATAATTTTCCAAAAAAAAAGTTTTCTAAGGCGTCTAAAGTATCAGTGCGGGTTGCATGTGTCAAGCGTAGCGTGACCATAACCTGGATTCTGAGTGAAGATTTACAAAAAATTCAGTAGTGGAGTAATAAAAATGGACGATAAATATATAATATTTGATTTTGCCTTTGAATTATTATAATTATACTCAACTAAAAGACAGCCCATGAAGTATTCGTATTGTTTCATATAAGCACAAACGTTGGTAGTGGTGATGTTCGTCTGGAATATTTGAGGCTGTCGATAATATTTGTTGTAATTTGATAAGCAGAATCCAGGTTCGATTTCCCGCTAAATTTTTACTTAGTTAAAAGTTAATTTTTATTTACGCTTATATTTTTCTGTATTGATTATAGTGTGTATATATGTGTGTGTATCAGTTATGATTGTTTCATTTTACAAAGAAAAATAAAAAAAATAATTAATAACCTTTTAAATCAAACTTAAACTAATTTCGCTATAGCGTATAGGGAATCTCATATACTAAGTGTATTTTGTTTGGAATGTTTAATCGTGTAATATTAATATAATATTTGTTTATGCTGTCGGTGAGGAGGTTCGGCAACAGATACTTATGTGTTTAATATGATTAAGGTTTTTATAAAGTATATACTTCACTGCCTATCCTATCAGAGATATACAAGCGTGATGTTATATAATGAAGATTTTGCTTACTGTCATCGAAATTTGGTTAAGATAAAGTTCCAAGTTTTCGCATTTTATCATTTTATTATAAGTATAAACACGTAAAATGCAAGGAAGAAAATTATCCCACATACCGATCTCCATTGCCCAACCTCCTCATAATATCAAATGAGTATAAATGTCGATGTTCATTATATTTCTACAGTTTATGGTTTTATGGAATGTACAGTTGTTAAGCTTCCATTTGAACTATGTTTTTTAATTACATTTCGTCATTTGCGTCAAAATTGTTACGTTCAGAATAACATTGATTTTCAATTGCCGTCCTTAAGTGAAAAAAATGTGCCAAGCGACAATGTATCGATGTTTAAATAACTATTATTAATAAAAAATCATTATTGGAGTTTGTGTACAGTGCAACTGAATTTTGGTTTTCAAAAATATGTTTTAACAATTATTAAGGATAGTATTAAAATATAATTATTGATTGTAAATTAATTTTATTCTTATTAAGTTTTATTAACCTTTACTTTTTAAATAAAGTAATTTGCTGATTGTGTATACATGAGTTTTATTTCCTTGAATATATTTGAGTCGATTATAATCTTTGCTGCAAATCGGCACTTTTATGTTGTTATAATAAAACGCTTTTTCCGTATTGAAATGTATGCTTTAGGTTTTGTGATGAAGTATAATTTTTAATTCAGAAACATAAATAGATTGACAAAAAAATACATCAAAAACAGCCATGGAAGCGTAGCAGTTACGCTGTTAGCTTTGTGGTTTTAGTATTTTATAATACAAAAAAAACGTAAATTCACGCCTGTAATCCGAAGTGGTAGGCAGAGGAATGCAGAACATTCCCACGATATACCAGTTACGTTTACGTTCCACTATGGAATAGGTGGTGAGCCTATTGTCACGCATCGGCTCACCACCTATTCCATACTCCGAACTTCTACTACAAAATCTAAATCAGAAAATTTTGTAGTGTTTTACTAGGGAATCGAACCCGGCCCCTCCCGATCAGTAGTCACACCCGCAACCAAGAAGATTAACGAGGCAGTTATAATATAGCTGTAGGTTATTTTTTTCTCATTAATAAATCACCGTTAATTAACTAGATGGCGCTGTTAGAACACATTTCGTAAAGAAGTATTTTCTTTGTTATTTTCACAGCGCCATCTATTGGGTGGTTAAAGCACTTCAGCGTCCGTAGAACGCAGGGGTTAACTCGTCAACAGCTCCAGCGAATGTAGAGCCATGGAGGAATGTAGCTAAAAGTGTCAAGGAATTTCGCGAGATGGCTCAGGTCCTGTTTTATTTCCGGTTCATAAGAGAACTCAAAGTGAAACTGTGTTTAAAGAAGACTATATACGTTTATTGGTAGTCGAAGCCATTTAGAATCGGACTAATTTACGAGTATTGAATATTCAGCGTGATCACAAATTCAGTGTGAACACTGAACTGATTAAGAGAATTAAATTAAAATTTATTATGTTATTGTTATGCTGTTATGTTTATGCTATGTTATTGTTATATTGTTACGCTTTTTATTGTTATGCTTTCATAAATATTTTGTATGAGTAGTTCTGTTATTTCTAATTTGCAAAGACAGCGTGCGGATTACGGGCACACCCCTCAACAATGGCCTGTCCAGTGGTCGATTTTGACAGGATGGTGATGAAGAATATGTTATTTTTTTTATTTATTATCGAAATAATAATTCATTCATATATCCAAATGTTATACATTACGTGTCAAACCATTTTATACAATACATTCCAAGATATTTCATACTAGACAGTTGGTCAACAAACTAGTTTCACTTTATGCCGAATCACGATTACGATATAATAAAGCTACGTGTTAAGACATAATTATGTTTCACGTACAAATTATTATTAATATTTGAATTAAAATATTATTCGGATTTATACATTTTATAAATGCTATTTGGTCTCCGATATATTAAGTAATATTATATAAATTGTGATGAGATCGTTATATGATCGATGAATTATATTTATACGGGGTTCACTGCTCAACAGTGTCAAAACACAGTTTTATATTGTGCAGTAAAAGTGTAAACAGAAACACTATGACAAACATTTTAAATCTTTCTAATTCACTAATATATTCGAGGCATTATATTATCCTCTGGGGTAACATAGTCTGTAAGTGGTTTTAAAAAAACGTTTAGTTCTCTCTATGGGATGCACAGAGCAATTAATATTAGACGACTTCCATGATAGTATATCATAAAGCAATGTTTTAATTAATGAGGGATTTTTTATGTGCCATTTTTATTATTATTAAATCTAATTAACATCGTTCCACTGATAGAGAGAGAGATCACTTTTTACAATGACGGAGGTTGGGTTTCTGGGTTAATGTATTGACCAAGTGTGGGTTAAAAGTATTCAAACGTCTTAGATAACACTATGGAGAAGTAGTAAGGGCCTTACGAAGTTTTCCTTCTTTGTTTAAGAAATTTATATTTAGTCTTAAAACATACATGTAAAGGATTGATCTATATTGGGATCCAGAATCGCTGGAGTGGAGGACGGAATTCATAGGATGGAATAACAGGTTATTACTGCCTTTTAGTTCTACTATTTAAGTGTGAAATTTTGAGTCTCTACATTTTAAATATCACGAATATTCGCAATAAAAGAATAGCATATTACATGATATATACAGGTGTATACTGTAAATCAAGAGCTATGTAATGTATAAAAATATAAAGGAATTACAAACATTTCTACGATCAAAACATAGAATATAATAATAATACAAAGTATGAGCAGTATCTCATTGCACAGCACGAGCAAACATCACGAACACATGGACGCCTTTCGACGCAACTTTTCGCTCATAAAGGCGCCGAACTACCCTCATCTGGCTATTGATTCACTGCGGATAATTGAGTACACGCGTGTCCCCCACCTCATTTGATTACAACGGAAAAAGCGACGAAAAATCGAGAGGATGCAGTAATCGGCCGTCGCTATAGCAACCGATATTAACAGGGGGGGAGCGCCGACCATGGTTTTGTTTTGCTACGGACAGTCCTGGGGACTAATTAATGAGAATATATTACGTATAATAAATAATAATATTGTACATAACGCACACAATATGGCTTCCGTCATTTAATATGTAATTGTTATTTAGCCAGTAACAAATCTCTAGGTGTTTTATCGTGTTGTTAAACTTGGCTGTTGAAAGATTGAAAACTGTTAGAAAGAATTCTGACAAGGCCTAAATGGTAATTTGTTATAGCGATTGGAATCTATTCACTATACTCTATACTATACCAACCCTTCTATCGTTCCACTGCTGGAACATGGGTCTCCTCTCAGAATGAGAGGGTTAAGGCCGTAATCTGCCACGCTGGCCAAGTGCGGGTTGGCAGAC
>DWEI01003144.1:0-13215 GCA_018245875.1 Mysoria ambigua | reverse complement strand
CTATACCGAATTTTGGTTATAATACATATTTTATATTTTAACATATGTTCTAAATCAAACATACCTCATTGCCGAAGTACCTTATGTAGTTTAGGAGACCCGAAAACCATAACACATATCTTGCTAAGCTCAGCTCATTTTGGCCAACCTTCTTGAAATAACTATAAGCTATCCTGAAAAAGACTTCAGGAGCGTTTATAGTCAAGGGTTTGTTTGCAATAAAATAATTTTATATGACCATGAACATAATTTAACAATGTGTATTACTAAGAAGTTGGAAATGTTCCATTAGGTACACTTTATTGTCGGTATTATATTCCAACACATGATCACAACATACTAAATAGACTAGACTCCGAACCACTTCTAGAATTTTTAGATTAGAAAATTTTTGTAGTTTTCAACCCGGGAATCGAACCCGGGACCTCCCGATCGGCAGTCGCACATGCAACCAACACGACCAACGAGCCAGGCCGCCTTCTTTCCTTTCGATTTTATATAGTTTACTATAAATTACATGTCTAATAATAACACACTCTTCTCTACAGTGACATTTATGTTCTACCCATTGCCATAATAAATCCAGATGTCGATCGAGTGCTTTTGGTGTACATAAATGACTTTACATATGAAGTTCAAAACAAAATATTATCACAATCACTGTTATATAATATTATCACATTCACCGTTAATTAACATCAACGTTGGGAGTGATACCTACCCACGCAGTAGCTGTTCCGAAGCAATCCTGTATCAAATCTAAGCGCAATATAATTATATCGGATCAAGTGTTCGCACTACATGGTCGTAGAGCTTTGACATTAAATAAAACCCTTGCGCACGTGGTGTTTTGTTCATTTTTTTTGTTTACAGGCGTGATGACTGTAAACCCCAGAGAGTCAGACAGAGTGACTATCGAAATATCCGACTTAGAAAAGTCCAACAGCACTTGATTTGGATTTGAAACTAGAACCTACTGATCAGGAGACCCACTCGCAACTACTTAACCACGGCAGGCAATACTGTCGATGTATATTATAAACATACTATTTATGTTCCTAATACTTTAACGGGATGCTGACATACAGAGCATAGATATCGCGGGACAACTCCAAAATAATGTTTTGTTTTTCATTTTAAAAATGATGTCTATCTCAATGGACCGCCTTGCTACATCGATGTAACATTTCGCTTACCATCAAATTACATTGAAGTCAATCGCGAGCTTTGAGCTATTTATAACATTGTAGAGACCTCCACAACTATACTGTCTTGAACAGATCTTATAATTTTTTCACGCTATATATAAATTGTTCTGCGTAACCTTACCGACAAAACATACACAATATATAGCAGCATTCTTCGAGATATTCCTAAATCAAAATATTTATATGTTACACTTGTTCTTCGTTTATATTGATAGTGTGTAGCGTTCAGTTCAATTATAATTATTGTTACAGGCTATTGCAGTCATTACGTATTAGGTTAACGTTATAATGTCTGAAGGAGCATTGATAATTATTAATCATCATTACAATTATCACTTACTTCACCTATTTTAGCTTTCAACACTTACTTTAGCTTTCAAAACGAGAAGGGTCAACGCGATAAACTTGCAATAAAGACTAATACTTCTTTGAATTATGTGTCTTCGCCAGCGTAAGAGTAGCGTAAAAGTTGAATTATAACTGGCTGTAATGATCAGTATATTTAAAAGTAGTTTTGTATCGAGCATTTGCACCACTCACCGCCTAGTGGGCCGTCCTCGCTTACGTACGCCTCGCTTTTTAATATATTATATATATAAATGTCAACGTCGAGAGCTGTAAATGGAACGAGATTTGCAGTAATGAACTAATCCTACCACTCCGGGTCATTTCCTCGAGAATAATAATATCCGGTACTAGTTCCTGCTCCACCATCAATTCTATTACGCGTGCAATCACAAAATAAAGAGCCACCACTCCTCACACAATGGTGATGGCATAAAACTTACCTTATTACATTGTATGCCAATATCCTTTTGTTATGTAAATACTGGTGAGGGTAAGAAAGGGTAGTACAGTTTCACATTGTCAGGTTTATTGACTGTACGGTAATAAAAACAAATTAACTCGCCCTAAAGCTTCAGCAACGGAAACTGTTACGATTCGATTCGAGCGTTCGAATACTACTGAGTGTTATCAGAAATACCTTTTTTTAATTATCTTTATATATTTGGTAATAATCCTTGAACTTTTAAAAATATCATTATCATCGTTTTAATGTTGGATATTCTTTCAAAATGGGAAAATTAATGGCGTAGCCTGCCACGTTGGCCAAACGTACAGGCATCCGAAGCCCTAGAGTTATAGAGTAGGTACGTTCATTCTGAACTAATTATAATTCGACAATTTTAAGGTGTAATTGGTATAAGCTTAAGTGTTATTTTCCGAACTGTTACAGATTGTTTTACTATCATAATCACAAGTAGGCTTGTTTGATGTAACAAAGAAATAGGGCATCGATTATACATATACCCAACTGCAATGGGAACATTGGCAAAATCGACTTAAAACATTTCAACCAGTTCAAGCTATGTATATATAAGTAGTAATCTATACTGGCGAATGCTCTGTTTTATTCAATAGCAGAGCATTTTTAGATATTATATTGAATCAACGGAGGTTTCTAATCTAACATCAGCAAGCACGAGAGGTTATTGAAATTTTAACTGTCAGGTGTCAACAAAACACTAAATGTTATAATATTAAAATATTTAGACGATTATTATACATATATTGGTACAACGAATATTGTAAAAACATTGTAAATATTGTAAATTTGACTATAAGTAAAAATTAACGTAAATGTTATAGGTGTTAGTAAAAATTATATTAATATACATATTTATTTTTCATAAAGTCTGGTATCCCTTTGGTGGCATATTGCAAATGTTAATTAATAAACAAAGGTGACCACATACAATTGGACCGGTCGTTTGCTCATTACTCGGGCCCTGGTATAAAAAGTTGTTATAATAATTTCAGGACGTGAACATAACCGGTGAAACGTTGAGGTGTATTCCTTTGCCTACGTCTTCGACGATTACGGGCATGATGTTAAGTTGTTTTTTTTTCAATTTTATGGATATTTTCTGTTATCCAGTCATGCAAATAGGAAGAATTTATGAAATGAATAGCAAGGTGGCCATTATACAAATGGAGACCCGAAGTCGTGGATAATCCATCTGATTTATTAACAAGCAAAGGCCGAGGTCGATTGGAAAATATGAATATTGTATGAAATCGAACAAAATTCATAACCGTTTGCAAATCTGAAGTATCATTGAAATGATGATTTGGGTCATTGAATGGATTCGTTTGTATCGAAATGTCAAGTTTGTTACGAATTTTTTTATGTGACGATTGCATATTATTTGTACATGAATTTACATTCATAACATTGTAGTAGAAACCTAATGAAAGATTCTATCGAGTAGTAAAGATTACAGTGCCCTATACTGTTGTAAAGAATGTGTTAGACCAATCTATCTCACTTCATCACAAGCGTCTATTATTTGTTCGCGCATTAACGCATATTAGGACAATTTTCTAGAGCTACGAACGTCAAATTGGCGGTGAATGTCTCTTGATTTCAATATTATAATCAGATTGACATTTTTTGTAATATGTTATCATAAAATCGTCATTTTTTATAATATGACAAAAAATAATCACACCGCTACATGAAACTTTTAGATAAGAATCAATTCCAAATATATGTATAAGGAATAAAGCACGTTAAGCGGTTCGTTCCACTGGAGCGAAAACATACTGAATATAATAAGATATTGTTGAAGCTAAAAACCACTCGACCTATCTCCTCTCAAATTATAACCACTCAATCTAAATAGCATTAGAATCTGATGACTTACTCCAGCAGCGAACCACAGTAGACTGAGTATTTAACGAGTTAAACCACAATTAATTTTGAGTTATGTTCAAATGAGTTAATTACCGGCAACTGTTTTGCATTTAATCTGAATTTAGATGATGACGGGGCTTGAGATTTGTTTCATTTGTAAACGAGGAAACTCGAAAGGGAAGAGAAAATGGTTCAAGATCCATCTTATCATTTAAAAAGTATTCGCGGTACTATTTTATAGCGTAGGAGAAAATGTAACAAGGAGTAAAGAATCTACTTCTTTGTGCAGAAGAGATCGGTTCGCAATGATGCATAACAAAAATATTAAGAATAACGGATATGTTATTTATACATATTTTTGAACATGCCTATGTCTACTAATGAAATAAATGTTGGTACAAAACATTTATAAACATTTAAAACTATATTTTATTTCCTTCTTGAATATGATCCTTGAACCTGTGTCAAAGATTGGCGAAAAATAATTCATTCGCGAGAGAATATTAAAGAATGATTCTATAGTCTGTTATCATTTCTATAGTACCATATTATAATTATTGAATAATATTAAAATTATTGAACGTAGATTCACGACTATAATCGCCGAAGAGGAAAACCGACGAATATATTACATTCCCACGTTCCATCGGTTAGGTTTATGTCCCACTATGGAATAGGTGGTGAGCCTAATAATGGAACATAGCGTAATATACCAGGCACATTTCTAGATTCGAAGAAAATCTAAATTATAAAAATCTTATAGGGCCCGACCCGGGATTTGAGCCCAGGACATAATTGTCAGGCAGTTGTACTCCCATTCAACACATCCAAGACAGTCTATAGTATTCTTAAATAAAATATAATCAATAAATTAACGTTAAGTATAACTATTTCATATTTTTCGTTACAATTTTCTTAAATTGAGAGCTAGTTTAGAGTTGCTTAAGATATGCATGTTGTAATTACATTATCATTAATTTATGTATTTTACAGATTGATTAAAATAACGTTTCAAGGATTCTGTGCCTTATGCGAAGTTTCCAGTTATTTGTACATTAATGTTAATAGAGTTCCTTTAGCACTTGTAATATGAATACGGATTAAAGATTTTATCGTACACTTTTAGTCATTATAATCAGTATAGTCTTCATAAATCTGTAAAAATCAAACATTCAGCAATCATTTCGTGCGACCAGCACACTGCTGCCGCTCACGTACTCGTAGTTTCCGTATCGATTCCGGGTTTGTAATTTGTCAATGTATTTTTCCTCAATTGGCGTCCATACCGTACGAGATGTCAGTAGAGGCGACGTGGTGAATTTGACATCTGGAGTGTTGGGATTTTATTTGTGTGAGTGCGTGCGTGCGTGTGCGTGCGTGTCAATATGTGCGGGTGTGTGTTTGTGTGTGTGTGTGCGTGTGTGCGCGCGCGCGCGCGCGTGTGTGTATGTGTGTGTGCGTGCGTGCGTGCGTGCGTGCGTGCGTGCGTGCGTGCGTGCGTGCGTGCGTCCGCGCGTGCGTGCGTGTGCATGTGTACGTGTGCGTTTGCGTGTGCGAGTGCGTGTGTGTACACTTGGAAAATAGATATATAGGTATATAGTGGTACTGTAGGCAAATTGTTACGGGACTTCTTAATCAATACACCACAGATCCCTCGTCATTCTAACATAATTAATTTTGAGGGACGTTCCTTCCGTACCTGAATAATAATAGTCTTTTCGAAAATTAATATTGACGTATCGAAAAGCGTTGTGTTTTACTATTTTGATTTTCTAAGATATTAATCGTAGCAGCTTACGATAATTACAATTGATAGTAGATTTGCGACTGCCTCGTTGGTTGACTGGTTGCGAGCGCGACTGCCGATTGCGAGGTCCTGGGTTCCAATCTCGGGTCGGGTACTACTATATTTTTCTAACTAGATTTTCTTGTTGTAATTTCAAGTAGTGGGTCGGAGTCTGTATTTATTTGTGATGTATAGCAATAAGTTTACCACTTATTCCATGATGTGACATAGTCGTCATTGAAACATAGGTGAAACGTGGGAGTGTACTATATTTGTCTGCCTATCTCTTCAGGGATTACAGTCTCCGAACGTGGCATGCATGTATGAACAGGAACATGGCAGATCTATAACGACAGAGATACTATGCTCTCTGCTTACACCATAGGCTCTGACCTTAAAATATATGTGAAAATATAAAACCACGCCTAGATAACTTGCTAAATATACTTTTTATATTATTTTTGTGTTCGACCCGGGATTTAAACGCAGACTTTGCCGTTTGACAATTAACACGACCCATCAGGCAGTTAAATTAATTATGGATAACATTTGGGTGGTGTAAACATACCCTGTAATTGAGACCTTGAGAATAGGTCACACAATATTTTTGGATATAAGAAATATATACGTGGAAACCCATTAAAAGTTCTTATACCCTGAATAGAATTTATTTTTAGGTAAAAAAAGAGTACTGCACTTTTATCTGTGAATTAGCTGTCTCGTATTCGATTTTCAAAATTGTGTTTTGATTCTGAACGTATAGAGATGTCATCTTGTCTTTGGTGTAAGGGAAAAGGTCAATTCCGTTTCGTCGCAAGTTCGCACAATCGAATGAGACTAATTTTCTTCGACAGAAAAGTTCCGGTAATTTTCGCTACTAGCTTTCTGGATTACATTCTATCAACATTTTCTGTCTGTCTGGTCATGTGAGATCGGTTTTTATGAAATGTTTTTGTTTTGTTCTCCTTACATAGAACATAGTACATGTAATTTAAGATAGTAGATGTTATGGAAAATCTATTTTAAAAATTATTATCCTTTGTCAATTTTTAATTGTGGCTCGGAGTCTGGATTTGTTCCCGGAGAATGGCAATAAGGTCACCACTAAATCCACGGTTGGAGATAAACATATGTAGAGAAGTGTGTGAGTAAGACACTCTCCTCTGCCTACCGCTACGAAGATTACGAGCGTAATTATACCTTTTTTGTTTAAATATCTTTATCATCCCAATAGAAGACATGGTGTCATTTGATTCGCAACAGATAGTATTTTCTAAAGTAGTACCTATGTATGAATTTTATAAAATCGTATACTGTTCTTGGTTCGAGTATCAATTGCGGTTGCCGTAATCGATATGAGATTGTATGTTCAGTTCACGTAATATTATTGCTAAGAGCAGTTCATTTTTAAAATAAAGTGTATGGCAAGTTTTCACAGATGTTGCCGTGTTTTTGAAAGGGCATTAACAATGTGTAGAGACATCCTCGAAAGAATCCCTCGTCCTTATTATTAAATTGTAAGTTTCCGCCATAGTACAGATTTAGTACACAGTAGTACAATACACGGGTATACTCTTTGATCGAGAACAGTTCACATCGACCGGACAGCTGAATACATACAAAAATAAATTATATCCATATACAACTTTATACCCAGACACCAAAAAAATGCTAGTGCTCTTCTTAATCATTAATATTAATCAAATATCTGTCTTAAAACTGAAATACCAACGTACTTGGGGTACGGTGTTATATGTATATGCTGAATACAGCACCGACTGTTAGGTGAGATTATATTCGAATAGGTAACCGGATATAGGTGTAAGGAAAACGTTTCTTTATGAGATATCTTATAAACTTTCTATGGATAAAACAAGTAATACTTACTGTACTGAAACTAATTTAAACTTGGACTATGGTAGTAGGTGTTATTCCCGCAGTTCTATTTGATGCTGGTTGTAGGAGCCGCGCACCACCAACTGCCTGAGCTGGTAACTGATGTCCGGTCGTTTGCTACTGTGTTCAGGCAGACGCATAACGCAACAAGATCGTCAATAGAAACGTACGCTTCCATCGAATGAAACTAATTTCCTTCCACGTCGAACGAACTGCCGGTAATTTTTGCTAACAATAGATCGGAGTTGAAATGGACTCAGTATCTGATTCACGTCTCGCAACAACGGAGTTATATTCCTTTTGTTTTCCAAGGAACCATTCCTTTCCGTGCCTCATTTTTATTGTCTTTCAATTTTTACTGACTTTTTCGAATTTGAATTTTAAAACGTTTACGTGTGTACATTATTATTTTTTTATTATCAACTTTAATTATATATGTCGATTATTGTACATATATAATTGAGGTTGATGTTCAAATAACAAGTATTGTATTGTAAATTCATTCGAGTTACAGTTGTTATAACGATCATCCCAATGTAGCGTTGTTATCAATAAGCATATTTCATATTCTCGTCTGTAAAATGAACAACCAAAGTACGACGATTGTAAGTATGTTATGAACTTCATGTGAGTTGTGAGTTACTTGTTATAGCTATCTTTTGACATTACTTATTGATGATCATATACATATTTATATTATTAATAGATCTCGGAAATGAAATCTTTTAGTTCGGTATCCAAGTTTTATTTTAGATATTTTTTTATCTTTTATTTTACCATATTTAGACCAACTGATTTGACTTGAAAACATTAAAGACAGCTCAACACAGACGGAATTTCATCCCCATTTATAATGTAAGCGTCGGGTCTTTTGCTATGCGAAAACATCTTAGGAATTTAGAAATATTGGGTTTCAACGTTTGTAAACCTTTGTAAAATTGTTTGATGTATTTCATGGAAAGATATGAATATCAATAACTATAGCACTTCCTATCAGAGTATTATAATTCAGTGTTAGTAATAGCGGCTCGGATTCTGGAACTATAATCCTATGCCCTATACGCCTATATATATCATACACCTATAATCCCAGCTAGTCCCCTCGATCCCCGAAGAAGTAGGCATAGAAATGCAGAACACTACGCAGCTTCACCATTTACGTTCACGCCCCACTATGGAATAGGTGTTGAGTCTATTGTGATACACCAGACCCTTTCCAGCCTCCGTACCAATACTAGAAACTCTAAATTAAAAAAAAATTGTACTGCCCGATCCACGAAACGAACCTGGGACCTTTCGATTGGCAATCACAATAGCAACCAACACGGTCAATGACTAAATTTGTTAGTAGGTACATATATTTGTTGGAATAATAACACAACTTACTGAAAATATGTATTATTTCTATTCAGACAATTTGACAACGTTAGCGACACGAAAAACCCAAGTGACAGTTCTGTTGCTAATCAAGTACAA
Organism: Mysoria ambigua; assembly: GCA_018245875.1. Lineage (NCBI taxonomy): Eukaryota > Metazoa > Arthropoda > Insecta > Lepidoptera > Hesperiidae > Mysoria > Mysoria ambigua. The sequence continues at coordinate 4,151 of DWEI01003144.1, read as the reverse complement.
CAGGTGGCGCTGCTAACGCGCTTCGCATTACTCGAACAATATTTATACGCAGACAAAATTACTACTCGCCTTCCTCACATAGATGTTTGTCTTGTTTGTAATCGAACCTACAATCGCCAATTTGCAGCCGATGACATTAACCACCAGGCTTCTATGAACCGTATTTAGATTTTTATAATTTTAGTACATTAAGTTACTTCAGATATTAAAGCAAAGACAGAACCGCCGGCGCAATCAAACGAAACTAATTTCCTCCGACAAAGAACCTCCGGTAATTTTCGTTAACAATAGATCGAATTGGAACGAACACCGTATTTGATTTCTTGCCTTCAGCGCTGTTTTCTTTCTTGTAATTTGTGGGGATGGTCAGCTTTTATTGCGTTTGTGTAACAATCAAGAAGAATGATTATCACTATATTGTCCATTCCTCTTCTTACCATTCTTCTTAAATTACGACTCATGACATATGGTAAAGAAAAACATTGACCTAAAATTTAAAATTCCTGAACTTGATTGCATATAAATTTTAATGGTTTATAGATACTTGCGGTTTTACGGATTTACTGCAATTTCTGATTCGAGTGTTACCATTAATCTCAAAGATTATTTGCGTGCAGAATCAGGGGCATCTCGTTATTGTTGTACTTTTTCTGGATAAAGAATTACTTAGAAAAACAAGATACTTCTCATGGGTCGACATGAAAAAGAGTGTTGAAAACTATTGCATTTAGAAGGCTGAGGGCAGTTTGGATTTGCGCCAACTAGAGAGAGCGTAGAGTATATTGAGGTTGGTGACTATTGAAGTTGGGAAATGCAGTGCACCAGAAGTAAAATGTGAATTACATTAGATCTCTGTAATTCTATTCGACTCGCATCAAAATTAGAAATGTTTGTAACAACTTGAATACTTAAAGATTTTATGTAAAAAAAAACTATAACTTAAGATTGTTTCCATTTCCGATCCATTTCACGATGATCCAGTTCAATTTTTTTTTTGTTACATGAACAGTGATTTGGTCTAGGAATATGGCATGGTTCACATTTATGATGTGTATAAAATACAAAATGTTAACACAACAATTGTATTTAAAAAAATACCACAGTGATCCCTCACTAAAACCTGCAGACGCGTGCTCATAAAATGCCGCACGCTTTTACTATACGTGGCTTTGCACCAAGTAGAAAATGCAGGTCATAACCAGTATTCACAAAAGACAGAGCAAACTTTCTTTCATTCCCCGGGGATATGTTCCCGGGCGCCATAACAGGTTAATGGGGTATTATACGACAGCGAAAAAAGAATTAGAGCGTATAATTTAACATGATTTTGTGAGATGCATAATTAGGCAAACCAATTTGAATGGTATAAATTTGAAATTTAATCTTCAATACACGAAAACAAAAAGTACTCAATAGTAAATCTTTTTTGTCTGAAACAAGAAGGAAAGTTCGCCGCGATGTTCAATTGCATAAACAAACATCAAGCTATTCAAACAACATCATGTATTCATCAATTTTTTCGTTGAGTACACTAGCGGATAATATTTATTGTACAAATTGTACATTGTAACGTAAAGCGGGAATCGCTTCGAATTAGAAACTCGACCTTTCCAGTGGGATGCTGAAATCTAAACTACAAGTTATCAAAACTACACAGCATAAATCTATTTATACAATGGTGGCTGTTAATTTTCCTGAAACTTATTAGGAAGAGGTTCAAAGGGGATCGGTCGAGGGAATATTCTGCAAACCATATTACACCTTCTAATTTAATATTGGTGAAGGAAATCCGACTTTATAAGCTATTGTGATCCATATTAACCTTAATCTGTGCAACACTATTAATTATATTCTAATATTATTTACGTAAATACATAAATATTTTCACGCCAGGTCCCTTAGGTCAGGTCAGATTTTTTTTTCAGATGGGTGGGTCGCGAATGTCGTGCGACTGTACAGTTCTCGTGACCCACCCGTAATGCCAGAGTGGCACACCGTCAGGGTTTTAGTGGGTAGTCTACTATCTGAAAAGGAGTCCCACATACCCATCGGGCTCCCCCGAGCTCGGTGGGATGCGTAAATGCATTTTCCTGACGAAAAAAAAAAAGATTTTTTTTCAGATCCCTTACGGCGTAAGCAGATAGCACCGAGTGCTAAATATCTGTATCCTTACAGACTTGCTGCACTTCTTCTGCACTCATCGCTCTCTTCATACATGCACACCGGTTTCGGAAACTTTTGACGGCCAAACCATCGAGTATTTGGTCTATTCGATTAATATAACTTCTTGGCTTCACTCTTGGCCTCACTCGGCACCTGAGTCTATCAGCATTTAACAACATCTAGCATTTTAATTTATTTAATTTTAATTAGAATGGCCGTGGGAAACTTATTCTACTTAAATATGTCAAAGATACACATCTATATTTTATAAAGAAACGTTTCTTTCCATATTTTGTATCGTTTCACAGTTTGAATATGGGTCTCCTTTAAGAATGAAAGAGTTAGGGCCGTAGTCTTGCCACCAGTAGCCAAGTACCCAAAAATTATATTTTTGTAAAATTATTTGTTTTATATTGTTCGAATATAATTTCAGCCGAACTTCTACGGATTGATTATTAAGTTTTATATTATGTTATGCTTAGTCACACCTCTGCTGCACATCGTTGTACGTTTGTATGATAAGTCGCCAAACTTAACGTTAGCAAGGAGCGGCACGTAATAAGCCGTTGACACACTCAATATGTTAACGGCCTAAATCAATAGCATTGTGGCCGGTTCCAATCCATTAGCTCAAAGATCTTAACCCTCGAAGAACGAATAAGTTTAGAGCGCACATTTCTGTAAATATGAGTTATAGTTTCTTATTTGGAATGAAAGTCGGCACAAATTTAAGATATACATACCCAGGAAAATTAGCTTGAATACAATTGGAATGAATGGAAGGTAAACGGTAATGAATGGAATGGAAGAATGGTAGGTAAGTAATGAAACAACTGTTCAGATGTTTTAATAAATAATTAATAAGTTACTTTAACAGTTGAGTATTGACAGGCTCAAATATCAAAAAGTAGTTACATATTATTTACATTTGATACAATAAATTGTGACCTCTATATTTATTCCTACTCTGCAATCCAAACCCTTTCAAGATAAGGTTGGAAAGTGGCGATTGATTGAATTTCTCAATATAGGTAGATGTGGGTTTAGGTCGGGATGGTCGGAAGATGGAATATTATCTACGGTTGGTAATGGAATCGGTAATAATTTATAACAATTTGATATTATAAAACTGGTATAACGCTCGTTTCTGTATTATACTATTTTACAGTCGATTTAATGGCTGACTACGCTGTAATACAATAATATTATGGAATCTTATAGCTCAGCGAGTTGCATGAAAAATTCGCCGATTTCTCTTTAACACAGTAAGCGAGGAAAAAATGCGGCTAACCACTTTTGCATAAAAGGATTTACATTTTCATTTATCTTTATTCCGTTGTATATTATTTGACCCAATATATTAGTTGAATGTTGTGTACAGATATTTTCGAATGAAAAGGCTATATATGTACCTTAATACAAATTCGATATTTCGACAAAAATATTAATTTTGAGGACTTCAAAAAGTACTAATAGTCAAGAAAAGTCCTATTGGAGAAGAGTTCAGAACTGACATTTATAAGATAGGAATTCGCGTAAATTACAGTTCAAAAAGTCTTTAAATGTTCTCATTTCTTTCTACAAACTCTTGGGAACGAATTCATGCATAAATTAAATACTGAGCGTCTAGGTGACTAGTCCAGCCGCCCATATAACTAGGTCACGTCATTTTTCAGTTCACCACGTTTACTACGTGTGTTCGGAAATTATTCAAATATTCGGAAATTATTCAACTATGAGGAAATTGAATATTGATTTTCATTCCGGAAAATATCTAGGAATATGATGTTTGCATGTTAAAATTTATAAACGTAGAGAAAATGTTCCCATATTTGAATTACATACGATTCATTTTAAATATACATTCTCGTATGTCAATTATAACGCTGCAGTTCTGTTTCCGGCCTGTTACTGCGAGATCAATCAATCAATCAATATCAACCCTTTATCGTTCCACTGCTGGAACATGGGTCTCCTCTCAGAATGAG
>DWEI01003143.1:0-13218 GCA_018245875.1 Mysoria ambigua | reverse complement strand
GCTATATCCTTTCTTATATCATTTTACCAGTTTTCCGTAACATTTATGCACAAAATATTCTAAACATCATCCGCCATTAAAATCTCCCGTCAATGCATTCTACGCGCCACAGACAACTTATAGAACGCGCGGCAAATTTAAATTAGTGAAATGACATTTCATTACAAATATATAAGTCGGGGCGAAGCAAGGGTACGTTGCACCCCGACCGGAGCCGCGCGTGGCGCCTGCGGGCGGCGGGTCTGATGGGCATAAATGGAAGCTTGTGTCCAGCTGTGGACAACGGCAGGCTGATAATGATGATGACATTTAATCGTAGACACAAAAAAAAACACGAGTATTTTGGATAGTATTTTATAACGAAAATCACTATTACAGTATGAAAGCGGAAGGCCCTCAAGGTAGAATGATTATTTTAAAAGTACTAGGACGCTGTCACGAGCTATGTTGTATTTTTCGCAGATATTAGATCTGCCCTTCGGCGACTGGGAATTATTCAAGATGCTGATTATAAACCTTCGCGAGTTGGAAGCTAGTATGCCGCTCAGTGCACCGGCTACTTCGGGTAATGCGAAAATAACTTAAAATTTACATATACTTGTACATTAGATATACCACATTTACAATACTTTAACATTTTAGTTAGAGAGCAATCATACTCCGGTTTTATTCACTAATAACTCTATAAGCGACCTCATAGTGCACGCGGAAGTGTGTCTATGTAACCGGCAGTGAGGTCCTCTTACAAATCAAATGTAATAAAAGGGCAAGAATTTTTAATCGAATCTTATTTTCATGTAATCCGCGCAGCGGCGCCGCCGCCGGCGCCCGAGGCGGAGGCGGAGCCCGCGCGACCGCGCGCGCGCGCCTGCGCCGTGGAGAAGCAGGTGCCCAGTCGAAACGATTATTAATGATGATTATTAATTACACATTAATGATGGATTAATTAATCGATGCTTTGATTTGTTTGCATTGAGTAGGCTTTCAAACTACTGGACCGTTTTGAAAAATCCGTTCGTCGTTAGCATCATTCATTATCCCTGGTGAACAAGCCGGAAAAAGTAATGAAAAATAACAAACAATATTAAAAACGAGAAAAAACATTGTAAAGTACTCTCTCTTAGTATCCCTCGATGTAAGAAGAAGGATATTATTTTTTGTGGTTAAATATTTAAAATTTTTGTCATTTTGTTAAATACCCACGCAGAGCCGGGGCGGGCCGCTGGTTTAGCATAAAGGAGCCTGATAAGTATTGAATGATAACCTTCTAGATGATGTATATAAATTTATTCGGTTCCACAAACATGGTTATGACAAAATTTTAAATTAATTAGTCGCGCGCGCCGCCCCTGCGCCGTGCGGGCGCCGGCGTTTCAAATGCGCGGGAAATTTGACATTTAGGCTTCGAACATTGTGCGTCGTACCTGTAATATATAAAATTCAGTAATGACGTTATATATTTTGCAGCCTTACGCGGAATATCAGGTGAATACAGTGTAGAGTTTAAATAGTTGTCTGTAGACTGCGCACCGCTCGCGCAGACCGCGGCGTAGCATGCGTCACTCCTGTGTTTAGTCCATTACTTGCTGCGCTCCGCCGTGTCCGCGGGTGTGGTGGTGTCGGCACACGTCTACGTTTATTTTAATATTCATTTTATCACAAAATCTTGAGATACAATAGATTATACAATAGATTGCTTCAATATGAAATGTGTAACAAAATTCCAAGAAGCTACAAAATTGTGTGTTCAGACAGACACAATTGTGTAAGACTAGCGAATTTGTTTTGAGTGGCAATTTTATGATAAAAGGCTCATGCTAATGAATCAATCAATATTTTACAAAAGATTACTTAAAATACCCGTATATTATAGCTTAATGTATATTGAGACATTTAAGACAAATCCCCAAAAGTTATGATACTACTGACAAAAAAGTACAAAATTAGCGGCGAGGGTCGCGAAAGACTCCCGCGACCCCCGCGCCGCCCGCTGCCACGGTCCGCCTGCGCAGGTGACGCTGGAGGAGCAGACCATCTGCGGCGCGCTGCAGACGCTGAACGAGGAGGCGCTGGAGGACGTGCTGCAGTCGGAGCCGGCCGCAGGTGAGCCCCCGCCGCACGTGCTGCTGCGCGTGCCCGACGCGCCGCCGCCCTAGTCGCCGCCCTAGCCGCCGCCGACGCAGCCGCTCCATCCGCTTTGTCCATCGTCCACTATTGTTATCTGACATTCTGTACACCTCCCTACTGGGAAGCATCGTATATTTTTGGTTTGCTTTTGTACAATATTAAGTTGGTCGTTGATATTGATAATATCTAATATCGAGTGTTTGCGCGCCGACACGCGAGACGAGTGTGCGTTACCTTATTTCCAATGCCACGTAAGACCCAATTTTGTAAACTTAACATAAGTAAATCTTGTCGTACTTATTAGTTGACGTGGAACACTCTTTACATGTAACCACACATTTAAACATAATTGTATCAAAACATAACCATACTTAATTTGCTAGTAATTTTATTTATGTAAAACAAAGCTATATCTACGAATAAGACATACGTTAGTGAAAGTATCGATATGAGCAGCAGATTGTATTGCCTTTGAGTGCGACTTCCAATGTTAAGTTATTAACTGTAAAATTTCTCGTTAATTTATAAAGGTCAGCAACAATGACCGACTAGGTATTTTCGCTGCACAGAAATATTATAATACCGATTGCGCATAAAAATATTGATTTTGATAATAAGACGTACATAGTATAAACACAACTGATACAAAAACAGATTACAAACTTGAGTATATTATTTGCAGATATAGCTTAATTTAATAAAACTCTAATTTTAATTTTGAATATACTTTGGGAATAATGTTTTCTTACATTTATTAATCGCAAATTTAAATATAATAATTCGAATAAAATATTAAAATTATGTAAATGTTAATTGTTTTAGTAGGCTCGGAGTTACGTACTTATGGAATCATTTCGCTTTGCATTTTTATAATTACTTATATATATTAGGGTAAAATGATACTTAAAACTTTACGCATAACTGCACGACAACCCATGGCAGGTTGCCTCTCCCATAGACTGTCATAATATTTCCATTTTTATTTAAATAATATTAATTTATCATTCCTGTTACTTAGCAATAATCATATGCGTAGTATGTCGTAGTGATATGTTAGTGGCTGTGTTGTTTTTCGGTTGTGATATGCACACATATCTTAATTGATGTAGTTAGTGAATTTAGTTTATTAGAATTCCTATATCAATATTCCCAGAAGTCTTTTATAACAAACAGGTAAAATAAAATGTTACAGTGCCAATTGTGTCTGTCCTACCCTAGTGAAGCACTCGACGGGTAACGACTAGTGTTTCAACAGTAAAGTACGTCCTGTGTTGTAATGATTTATAACAGTAGCGGCGGCTCCACATGCATACCGCAATGTCTGGGGTGCCGCGGCCTCTGTCACTAAGCAATCCGCGCGCTTGTCACTTTGACAGCACGAGTGACAGCTGTGCCGCACTGCGCGCGCCGTGCGATATTCGTCTCTGAGTTCCACCGACGGATATTACGCGATATATTAAAGTATCTAATATGTGTATTATAAGTGATAGATGGGCTTATACGTATTTATTTTTGGAATCGAGGTATATCTGAATTGTAAACATATCAAATATACTCCTACTCTATTAATTTACCAAAATGAGCATTCCAAATAATATTTACTGTTTACGTGCTCAGAATAAACGAAAAACTTCAATCTGTGGTTGTTTTATTTCCGGTTCCGAACATTCTGAGGGTTGACGTTTGTCCGACACCCGACCGACCCGCCAGCGGGGGGCGCGGCTCCCGGTGACTCGTCCCCGCTCCCGCCGTACAGCAGCGCCGTGCGTTTCAGGCGAGGAGGCCTCGCTGCGGTTGCCGCGCGCCGCCGCGTCATGGGCCGGCTCCGCGCCCTGCTCGCCCGCCGCCTCGCCGCCGCCACGTCGCGAGCGCGCGCGCCTTCGCCCCGCTGCCTCGCTGCGCGCGCGTCGTCCGCCCACCGCGCCGCCCGCCCACGCGCCCTCCGTCACCTTCAACGTCGAGAACGAGGAGGACTCCGACGATGGCCAGATCACCTTCAGCGCGCGCCCTCGCGCCGCGCACTACCACGCGCCGCGCGCCGAGCGCCCGCACTCGTTGCTGGTGGTGGCCGAGGCGCACGCGCCGCCCTCCGCACGCTCGCGTTCCGCCGACGACGCTGCGCGCGCTCCCGAGCCCGCCCTCGACTTTAAAGTACGAAACCTCAAGCGCACCGCCGACATCCTGCGCAAGGTGGGCTCCGCGGAGCGCCTCGCACGCTTGAAAGAGAAGTTCATGCCACGCGGAGGAGGCTCCCGCGAGCGCAGCCCCTCGCGGGACGACCCCGCCAGCGACGACGAGTCGGCGCCGCTGGTCTCGTCGCCGCCCTCGGCTCGCGCGCCCTCGGGCGGCTCGCCCTCGCCGCCGGGCGCGCGGCAGCCGACGGGCGGCGGCGAGGGCGGCGCCGACCGGTCGCCGCGCTCGGACGAGACGGAGCTGGAGTCTCCGCGCGAGGGCTCGTCGCGGCTGGACCTGCTGCCGGAGCGCAAGGGCGGCGCGGCGCGCGCGGACAGCGCGGCGTCGCTGGGCAACATGGTGGAGCCGTACAACCTGCGGCTGCTGGCGCACGGCGCGCTGTGGCGGCAGGACGCGCTGGAGGACCCACCCTGGCCCTGGGACGAGCCCGACTCCGCGGTGTGAGCGCTCGGCCGGGCGCAGGACCCGGCCACCCCCGCTTAGATTCGAATCTCAAACTGCCCTCCTCGCGCTCTGTGCAGCGTGTCCGGTTGCCACGGCTTACTGCGTACGATCGTCCTTTGATGGCGCTACTGACGACCGGCCAGGTGACGACGGGAGGAGGCAAGTTGTTCACGTACGAGGGTTTGGACAACCGCAGTACTTAACTTAACGCTTAAAGACATGTAAATATCCACAATTGTGATATTGCACCCTTAAAATGTTAGAATATATCTGACAGACAGGAGCAGCGGGAGTTCTCTTTGATTGTCAATAATAAAACAACAATTTGTTCCAAGTGTGTTATTTCAAGTTTCACAGCTACATACGGATTCATTGATCGCGGCACTAAATGAATACAATGCACATACGAATGGCCAACCGTACAGCACGCGCCCGTCGGTTGCGGAACTTGGCACTCGCCAACCAGAGGCGGAAATCATACAAGTGAAGCAACTGAAGTACTTTCAACTGATTTTATACTTATTAAAAATAATCCTACACTTTAATGTCAAGGAATAAACAATTATGAAATCAATAAAAACATTTAAGTAAAACGATGAGATCATAAATTAAAAGAAGCCAATTTCTCGCTTACATACGCTTTTCATATGCAAAGCTCCTACTGGTAAAAAATGTCATATGAAAAATATTGCAATTTTAACATCTACAATTCGATCTAACGTAACTAACTTGAAACTATGCAGTGTACAAACTTACTTCCTGTGATGGAATTATTATCTAAGAAAAACTATTTTTGTCATTCAATAATAACTCTATACTATACACGAAAGAATAACAGCAATAAATAAAAGATGTAAGTAAAATAGTAAAAACTAGATGTAGTGAGATAATAGAAACCTTTATCACAAACGAAATAAATTAATACAATCAATTTCATCGATCTTAATCTACTTAAGTCAATCACGGAATATATTAACATTCACCAGTTTAAAATTTTAAATAGTATTTACATACACGATATCTAGGTCCGATACTGGCAAAGCTACGGCTACTTATGTTACAAAGTTAACAACGCGTTTTCGAGGAAACTTCAATATAACAGGAATCGAGCCGCGCAGTGCGTGCGCGGCCAGGCGGGCGACGGCGCAGCCGAGTTCTAGGCGACACGGCCGCCGCGCCGCTCACACGACACTTATCTTGCCGAGCGCCGCGTCGTCGTCGAGCAGGTCGGCGGCCGCGTCGTGCGCCGCGTCGAGCGCGTCGTGCGCGTCGTCGTCGGGCTTGTCGGGCGGCGGCGCGGGCGCCGTGAGCGCGCTCCACCAGCCCGACAGCGCGCCGCGCGCGTGCGACAGCGCGCCGCCCACCGCGCGCGACGTGGTGGCCACGGCGCGCCCCGTGGTGGCCACCGCCGCCGTCACCTTGCGCCCGCCCTCCGTCGTCGACATCGTGCTGCACACGCAATGCCATATACTCCTCAGTGCAAGATAAATAGAGACATGCGGAAAGTAATTCTCTTTAGAAGAGAAACATCTAAAGTTACAATAATTAAACTTCGTTGTTTTCACATTATTTGACTCACCGGGTCTACTAATGCTGTATCGACGTGGTAAATTTCATGCTAAACCATTTATCACTCATAGACAATGTAGGTTAGCACAGACGTTTACTAGCAGTTAGATAAAATGTTCGGTCTGTTATAATGGTGTTCAGAAGGAGTAACAAATATATCGAACGCTCGTAGTTCCGTTGAAGAACATTTATGAAAAACTAACAGCCATGGCCACATCTCATATGATTTTTATAACCTGATAAATGGTAGGAGGTACAAACGTACAAATCCATCGACACTCACTGAGCAAACTTTAACTTCATGTCGGCCACAGATAATTGACCCGAGAATGGATGCGAAGCGGCCAGGTTCATGAAGGCTTCGATATCTCCGTTGTTCGTTGACTTCGCCCACTCCTGGTAGCCGGGGGTGCATCTGAATGCACTCATAAATTGAACATTGTAAGATTCCAGTTCTCTACTACCATCTGAAAACAAGAAAAATATATACCATGAGAATATGTTTTTCAAGTGTAACAACCGTAACAGTACGCCTCTAATAGCTGAAGAAGCGGGCAGAGGAGTGTAGTACATCTCTCTACGGAATAATAGTGAGCCTATTGCTACCACACACATGACGCCAGACTCTCCGGAGGCTGCCAGTCATAACCGCCAGACATTCAAAATTAGAAAAACCCAGTAATACCCAACCCGGAAATTAAACCCTGGACCTGATAGACAGTTCCGCTGCCAGGCAACATAACCAGCAGTTTTGACTGTCTTTTTGGTCGAGTGATTATACACATGATTATGGATTGAGACATCCTGAGTTCGGTTCTCGGATTTGGTAGCGTTGAAGTTTTTGAAGTTAGATTTTGTTGTTGAAAGACTTTATAATGACTCTGAATTCGGATTTGTGTGGCAAAAATATAACTTGGGAAACATGGAAGTGTGCTACAATCCTCTGCCTATCTCTTCAGGGATTACAATCATTGTGTTACTTTTTGTCATGTTTTTAATGTTTTAAAATATATATGTATATATACACACTCAAATTACCTGGTAATAATGAGGTCCTTAATAAATATATTAGGTAACTAGCAAACTGATCTCGGATCCACATATCACCTTGAGTGGCCCCATGGCGAACCACATGGTCTGCAAACCGAAGGTCCTCCGTTCCCAGGGCCAGCTGTCTTCTCAACACCATATCGGCTGTTTCTATTCTCATTTCATTTAATTCAACTAACACATCAAACAACTGTCTCTTCTGTTTGAACAAAACATTCGAAGCTCCAACCACAAACCCCTGGACTGCACCATCAGACAGCAAGTCCAAATATTGTAAAGATAAGTAAGGCAAGCACAAATACCCATCTTCGAATAGAGGCAGGGGAAATCCACACTCCGTGTGATCTATTTGTCCCGTCAAATTATACAAGCCATCAACGCTCATGTCTCTGGCCATGGGCACACTTTGTTGGACATCTGACCCCGGTTTCTGAGTCTTATACTTTTCACCAACACTATGACACTTTTCACGACTAGAAATTATCTCTTGCCTGTCCACATCGTTAAGTATTGTCTCGTCGAAACTTTGTCTGCTCACTCTATCTTTCTCCTCCAACAAGTTTCCAGTTTCTTTCGGCGACAGCTCATCTTCTATTTGACCGATGCCATTTACATAGGTATCGTTTGGAATTTCAGGTGTAGGAGTAACATTTTCAAGATCTTTTTCTTCTAAGTTGGTGGGTATTGGCGACAGAGGCCTGGTTAGTCTAAAAGGTATACCAAAATGTTAATATTTGACAAAACAATACTTTACATTAACTGCACTTTTTAAACATGAATAATAAGTATAACTTACACAACATTTGCAGCACGAGAAAGCCCATATTCGATGCAATGTGGCAACAGAGACACTAGAGTTAAAACTGCCGTGGAGAGTGGCCCCGCTGGAGATCCATATATAAGTACTTTTCTACGAAGTAACAATAACTTAAAGAGCAAAAGGGCTTTATGCCTCCAATTTTCAACTAATTTCTGGACAGATAACCCTGAAAAAAGAAACGTAATAAAGGATTCACCTCTTGGCACATAAGTACATAAAAAAATAATGTAACAATTGAAAAATTCATAACAAAAATATTTTCATACATAATAAGGACATAGTTTCTCATGATAATATGTTCAACATCTTTTCCAGAGTGTTATACAAATCTGACCGGTGAAACATGGGAATATACTGAATTTTCTGCCAATCTTGTCAGGGATTACAGGTTTATTGTTACTTTTGAAAATGTATTTATCATGCTAATATGTCACATAATAAACATAATTTTTCACTCTTATTATGGTATCAAGTCTGGCAATTCAGAGAAGCCTGAAGCATACTCCATCATGCCAACGTGTTGCTGCCAAAGTTATATGTGAAGATAAAAATTGCTATTGTCACTGACAACACCAATTATGGCTTAACATACCCAATCACAGTTTGTTTAATGACTGTATCAGACCTCTTAGTATTTCTTATCTAACATTTAAATATAACTCTTTATTTACCTTCAAGTGTCTGATCCATCTGTACAGGACAACTGTTTAAATGTTTATATGCATCTTCCAAGAGTTTAGTTTGTGAAAAATCTCCCTGGACAAACCAGGCGCGCACCACCAGCTCCATCTTCACTGCCAGCCGGCCGAACAATGGAGCCCGACAGACCACACACACACTCTTCTGCACAGAGCTACGTGTCATGTCTTCTGTCTTTTGGACAACTTGCTGGAATTTTGTTTTAAAATACAATGAATCATTAATCAAGTAGTCCACAAACTGTTGAGTAATGTGCTCATTACAACGTTATTTCAAGCAACTAAGAAACTAATCTTATTTGCATAATTTCAAAAAATGTTTAGCAACTATATTATTGTTAACCGTCATGACAATCTGCTCTTTAATTGTTCCAGTATTGCACTCAGTATTGTATCAGAGTGACAAAATTTAAGACCAATGTCAGTAACACTAAGTGTTGGAGGGCAGACTTCACTCACCCTAGAGAACATTACAGAGAACTTTAAAGTGTGGCTGCAAGTTTCATTACAATTTTTCCTTCACACTACTACTAATGAATTTAAATCTAATGTTAAGCCTAGGACCCGCAGATTGAAAGCTCTAAGTAACTAATCACAATTCTGTCTCATTACTGATATTGGTTGTAAATGTGACTTCTGCTCTAGACATTGGTATCTACATCCACATACTGTGGGTACTTTTTCTATCTTAGATTTTCTAATTGAAATTTTTACTCATGGCTTAGAGTATGGATGTGTGGACATTACAACTGGTGCTATGAAGGAGTCTACACTCCTCCACCTACATTTGTGGAGATTACAGGTCTGATGTTATGTTTAACCTATCATAACAATATAATATGAAACGTGTTACCTCAATTGGTATCTGCCTAAAACATGATATCCCATAAACTGTATGTGCAGGTTCCGTTAGGCCCGGAAGGTTGAAAAAAATTGTATCCGAAAGATAGTTGTGTGATCCATCTGGTAAAGCTAAGGCAGGAAGATGACGCCAGGCCGGAGGCAGCTCTGATGGGCGACCCGGGACTAATTCTGGGTAACAGTGTTCGACCTATAACATGTTATTGAAAAGATAATTCAATCAATCAATAAATTTGAAGGACAACAACACTGACAAAGAATTCTCACTAAATAGATGATGTGACTATAGTATCATATGGGGTGAAAGGTTTTGTTAACCCCATATTAATGTACGTAACAGATATAATTTCATACTACATACTACTGATAAAAATGCATTCAGTTTTTAAACATATTCTCTTCGAGCATAAATATTTGTTTTAATAATAACTAAAATCGATTGACAAAACGACGTGACGCCTACACATTACCTGGCATCCTTTTTTATGATGGAATCCTACCACTATAATATTTAACACAGGTTCATTAATAAGCGACATACTGAGTACGGTTTACTGATTTTACGGTTGAACAAACATTTTGAATTATTTCCTAAGAATGTACTATTTACAGATTTAACGCATTTTAAAAACACAAATTGTCAGAAAAAGCAACGAAATGAAACAGAGCACAGACTACTGAGCAAACGTCAAACTAAGCAATTACAATTAATCAATTTGACATTAGCGATAGGGTCTGTAGTATAAGTAGATAAAATATGAATGTTTTCAATATACTGTTAATAGTATTTCATGCATTGTAGAACAATACAATATTTCATATAAAACGAAAAACATTTTTATGTAAGCGCTTATTACATTGAAATAACATTTTTTTTCGTGCGTATAAAGAATATTTACTCTTTCCTGTAAAAAAAAAGGAAGGAATTGATATATATATTTGTTCATATTACTTTTATTTACCTTTTCTTTAAATTTAATGACAATGTGTTTAAGTATTTATTTATCACTTTAACTATTTTAAACGTTTGTCACGTATCAATGTTCTTGCTACTGTAAAAATATCGGAAACGATTTTTCAGTTTATATTTAAACATTTTGCTTTTTGAAATCTTAATTACAATTAACTTAAGTGGTTAATTGTTTACTATTTGTTACATTACATTTTATTAAAAATTATACGCTTATGGTAACTGTCTGTCAAACTATACTTTTGTTTTATGTTCTTAAGGATATCAATAGTTCTCAATTCCTACATTTATATATTAACTATTTCTTAAATGATACAATAATACTGCTATCCTTACAATATGCGTAAGATTTACAGTTTTACTCGCAAATATTTATAAACAAATTTAATGAACTTTAATAATATAGGGAATAAGAAAGTATGCTATTAAATTAAAATAAAACTAAATTAACATATATGTATTTGAGTGTTACGTTATTATTTAACAGAATTACTTTGCAGCTGGCAAGATTAAACCATTTCCTAAGTCATATTAGCTGTATCTATTTCACATATGTATGTCAAATCTGTGACTATTTCCGACAGAGACAAGTATTCGATTGTTGTCACAATTGAATTTTAATAGTATGCACTATCTGTGGTAAAAATTTTGTTAAAGATTTGCCAAACAAAAAAGTTGTGTTTTTGTTGTTCATAGTGAATTAAACAAGAGATATTTTTATATTGGATAGAGGACCTATCGTTATAAAAAATAGAATCTGCCTATATATTTAATGATAAGTGACTGTGCTATTGTATATATTGGAAGTTATTTGTTTTACATATAAGAAATAAATGCGTCGCCATTTTCGCACCTATCTCTCATTGCACCGATATTTACTAGCTTCAGTGAATAATTTAATAAATTGTATTACGTGTCTCCTGGCGAAGATTTCGCTGAAACGTTATCACATTACAGTATAGATTCGTTGAAGTGGAACATAGTGCGACATTGCTTCCTGAAAAGGTTAGAATTTTCTTTTTATATTATGGAATTAATAACAGATGTATGTATTTATTGCACTTCTTTACGGTACAGGAGCGGTGATTCTGATTTTTCTTGATGGATCTATTCAAATTCTGACAGTGGCCTTCTTGAAACTGACGTTGCTAGTAAACATGCGCGCAGTAGTATGGCTCCAGGTTCGAGCCTTTTCGTCTTCAGTTTTCAAGGTCTTGCCTTTTTTATAGATAGTATGACGAAGACATTACGTATTTCAATGGTAATTTAGTATCGTCCCATCCATATTGTCAACTTAGATTTAGACATTTACTATATCTGACCTTTTTGTTCCATTATTGTCTGTCAAGAAACATACAATCGAATCGTTTTAGATAGTATTGAACACTTGGACAATAACTCATGTTTTGTAGATAAAATGTACCTAATTACAATAATGATTAATAATACATTAATGATTTGGTGCATTTGACAACCATATATACAAATCTCTATATTAACTAGAAATATTTTTTCAAAACATAATGCAGAAGAGAAGTTAGACTTAGTATCAACTTTATTAATATAAAGTGGAAGGTGTGATAAATTTGTTGTGACTTTTATGGCTTTCACTCTTTGAGAAACGTTTTTTTTATCTTTTGTTTTATGTGAAATTTATTATGTTACTATTTAAAATGCCGATTTATATCGAAACAACATATGATTTATTATGAAGTTTAACAACACACTTTATGATAATATCATATTAAAAACATTTTTATCCTGAAATTATAAGTAAACGAAAATTTTATTTCAAGCTCAGCAATTTTTTTCTTAAAAAGATTAATAAGTTTATGCATGCAGTATTATAGACTTATGCAGTTTTGTAATAAGGGAATATACCTTTAAGGCCATAGACTGGATGATCATATTCTTCTTGGTCACTATTGCTGTTAGTTAGTTGTGTTTGAATATGTAGCATGATATACGGGGTGCCTTGTGCTTAGGGCCAGGATAGCCTGGCTCTATTGACTGATGAGTCATTGGTCAAGTGTCAAATATTGACTACATCTGACATCCTGCTGTGCTTGTGTACCATCCTCTGTCGGTACTGCTGTCTGCTCTCTTCATGAATACAATTAGTGTAGAGTATGCAATACAAACAAAGATTATAAACAGTTACCAGTTTTATGTTGTAAGAACATCTGGATAGTAGAAAAAAACTTGTGATTATTTTTTCTGTAAGATCAGGTGTGGTAACTTTGTGCTGAGGTTAGTAATAGTTCTAAATACGTTGCCGAAATGTATAGCTCCATACTTCTGTGTGAGGAGAATGATGGTATATCATGTGTGTAGGATGGTGTTGTCTACCAGTGGCCAGCGGGCCACGACTGTGTATATAACAGCAATTTTTACAAGACATACATTTTAAGACATACTTTTTCGAGGCATTCCAACTTAGTCCTCAGGGGTAGAGGCGCATCTGTGGTCGACTTATCTGAGGTTGA
>DWEI01003142.1:0-13219 GCA_018245875.1 Mysoria ambigua | reverse complement strand
AAGTTAAAACCGCAACGAGGTTTTTTAAATAACTTTTTAAATTTCTTTTATATCTCAATAAACAGCCACTCAATTGCAAACTAAGCAGATCCTTTTTTTTGTTAATTAAACAGCAGATAGACTATGTACATATTTATATATCACAAACTTATAGTGCAGCCTCGTTCGTTGTATTAGTTGCAAGTGCGACTGCCAATCGGAAGGTCTTGGGTTCCAATTCCGGCTCAGGCTCTATAGGATTTTTCTTATTTAGATGAGATCTAATTTAGATTCTAGTAGTGGTTCGGAGTCTGAAAACGTGCCCGATGTATGGCAATAAGCTCACCACTTATTCCATACTGGAACTTCAAAGTAACGTGTAACATCAAACGTGGGAATGTACTACATTCCTCTGCCTACCTCATCGGGGATTACAGGCGTTAAGTTACGTTTCGCAAACTTGCATCGATATCAACCCTTGTATCGTTCCACTGCTGGAACATGGGTCTCCTCTCGGAATGAGAGGGTTAAGGCCGTAGTCTACCACGCTGGCCGAGTGCGGGTTGGCAGACTTCAAACTTGCATATTGCATATAATTTTTAATTCGTCCACGAATTCAGAAACAATATTTCTCCTCGTCACGTTAATATTTCTCCCAAACAAATATTACACAAGTAGCTCTGTGCGACTTGTACCCACTATCCCCCGTTCAACAAACAGATTCACTCACCGGTGAACCAATGAGCCAGTCATACATTTCAATAGGTATGAAAATAATCAAAACACGTTGAAATATCACTAACATCGTATTTATACTCCGTTAAAATCTCTATCAAAACCGATGTTGGTTACTTTAATAACATCGTGCGGTGTAAAAATGTTGCGTGTAATGTGTTTAACAAGTTTCGTTTTGATAACACATTTAGTATTAATGAACACATTTATGGTTTTGGCCGCGTGCGCGACCGCGAACGAATGCGAAGCGTGCGATGATCGAGTTAATAGTTAATTTTAGTTAGAATTAATGGCTAATGTTAGTGTTCAGTTATTATATGTACGTCGTTGCTTCATTAATTATTACAATTTATATATTTTAGTTACAAACATTGAAACGAATAACATTGGCTTGTAAAGAAATAACGTAAAGTATATTTCACCATTCGATGTTTAAGATTTTGTTTCCCATGCACATAAAATACACTGGTAATATAATAATTAACGCAGGTAATTAAGTTTACACAAACTAATTCTAGTTAAATTTAAGGAGTTGTGGCTAGGCAGTTCACTTAAGGCACAATTGTTGTAATAAATATCTGGTTTAAGTTGAGCTAAGTTAGGTTATTCAGATAAATTTTAAACATAAATAATTCAAAAACGTAAATGAAGTTGATTTGTAATAAAAATGTTTCATTTGTGTTTTTACCCAATTCGGGGTCAGTCAAAGTCACGCCGGTCACCGGTGACACTGACCGTGTGAGGTTGGCGTAATTAGTCATTTGAACTGTAAATATTTGCGCACTAAATCACCCCCGAGACAACGTCACACAGAACATACACGGCGCCAAGTGCGCAAATAGCGATAGAACAGAAGTTTCTAGAAGCCGCGTTCGAGAGCATTCTATCAATTGCATTCACTTTCTGGTAACATGTCTAAATATTTTTCGATATAGTTCAGATACAGGGTAGGCAGAGAGCATCGAGCGCCAAATATTGTACTACAGTAACAAAATAAATGTCTATTAAATAGATTGAATATAGTGGTAGAGATACAAATAATGAGATTTTTGCAGAACCTTATATTGAAGTTTTTTTTTTATATTAATATTTCAGTTCCCATACAAGGTACACAGGGAGCACATCCATGACATTCTTTACATACAAGACGTTTTAGGAAGTTCTTGACTTACCTCAAAAAAATCACGTTTCAGTAATTTAGTTTTAGTAAGAAACAAATTTGAAATTTAATTAAACTTTTTCTTTCATCCTAAACTTCGTTATATAAGTTAATTGTATTTGTTCGTTACAGCCTCCTTTTTTCTCACGCTTCGTGACATGAAAGAAATTTTGCGCCTTTCATTTGCACCAACAATACTATTTATATCAGGTTTGAGACGCTTTTAGTTTAATCGTAATTAATTTATATAATATGCGCAGGATCATAAATAATATCGAAGTAGGTACACAGGCAGCCGTCACAACTATGAAAAACATTCATATTATTATTTATACGCAGAATATCTACCTGCAGAATGGTATATAAGAAGCTGTTTAATACATCATTCATTTATCATCACGTAAATGTTTATTGCACCTTTTGTCTGAATGAACTAATGATTTTCTAATTCATATCACGTGTAATCCCAATGGAATAGGTGAGGCTGTTGCCGTAAATAGGCACAAATGCAGACTTCGAATCACTACTAGAAAATCTAAGTTAAAAAAATCTAATAGTGCCCTACCCGGGATTTCAATTCATGCCATTTCGATCAGCAGTTGCGTTTAAGGTGAGTATAGACTAGAGCATTTATTAGTAACAGAACAACGAGCGGTTCTATGATATTTTCTGGTGTATCATCCTTCACGAAGTAGACGTTGTGTTACAACAATAATTGTACCAAGCCAATGACTGTATTGATGTAACATTTCGTCGAGCGTATTTGTATCATTTCAAGGAAGAAATAATCGGAATAACCGGTAAATGTACACTCGTTGTGAGCATTACGCCGAGGATTCGCTGGAACGTTACATTACATATAAGTGATTTGGTAACTGGGCTTTTATCTGTGTTGTACCATTCGTAAGAACGTTACATGACACAGAAATGCTCGTGACGATGCTCTAGTCTGTACTCACCTTTACGATTCTAAAATTGCGTTTTACAATAAGTCTTATTTTTTTTAACAGGTACCTAAATCGGTAAATAAATTAATGGGAGAACGCTCAAGATTCCTGTAAACACAAATTTCAAATCAAGCATCGAGAATGAAACCTTTAGAATCTCCTTTGGGTAAGTACTAACTGAGATTTTGAACATTAAATTAAAACAAACAATATTCATTTTACGATCTATAAAGATCGACAAAACTATAGTTCGTCCATGTACATCGTCAAAAACCTAAATTGTCCATTGATAGGTATCGGTAAAAGAATTACATAATCCGTTATTAATAAACACCAAAAATATATTTTGCCCGTGAAAATCAACGAAAATTTATTCCGATTATCAACATCGACAAAAGTTAATTACGTCCAACAATATCTACAAAAATATATTCTGCCCATCGACCGACACTGGAATGTACTCGTATATATATTGTACATATTAAAAAAATATGCTTTAAAAGTTATGTACCAACATTGAAAAATGCGCGCATATTTTTAAAACGTCGACTCGCCGCTGTTCTATAACAGATTCGGTAATTGGGTTGGCCGATTGCAAGTGCGTACAGCAATCTATCGATGTCGATGAATATCGTTTTCTATTAATTGACGTCATGGAAACACATCGCTGTTTTTGTGGTAGCATCCTTATCCTGTACCGAAAGTTATGTAGTTCTTGCGCGTGTATTGATGAGCAATGTGCATTTTAAAATTAATTAGTGCTCGTCGCTGAAGCAGATCATAACGTTGAAGATAACACACTTGAAGTTAATAGTAATGAACCCTCACAATGTTCTTTTAAGTCGGGTTAAGTATGCCAACTTGCGTTTAACTGGCCTTCTCTTGTGAAAGGGGACCCGTGCCTAACAGAGAAATGGTTAAGTAGACGGTAATTATGTTATTAATATTCAACTTATGACATACAAAGAAAATTAATACATCTTTATAATAACGTTTTTTTATGCACACATTCTGCCTACCCCTTCGGTTACTACAGGCGTGAAGTTACGTTTACGTTTTAATTCACATACAGTAAATGTGGTTATAAACTTAAGAGTATTTCAAATCATTTTATGTGTAAAAATCTGATAGATGTTTATAAGAACAATTTATAGATAGTTGTAGAAAGTGTATAAAATATAATGAATTAGCTTAATTTACGCATTTAATTATTCTGTCATTTTAGACCTAATTATTATTTTAATTGCTGTATCTACTATAAAGTTTTAATGGAAAATTATCCTTTCAAGTAGCATCTGGACAAATATGACTATCGTATTCATAATTTTATACATTTTTTCTTGATTTATTAAACATACTACGGGAAATAAATGTTTATAACAGAAATACATATAACAATATAGTTTAAGAAAAAAACTAAATGTTTCTTAAATTGTATAATATCTCAACATAAAAATCTGCAAAAATGGATACCTATTCATAGTTTTTTTACTATGAACGATCTCCACGTCTAGTTATATCGCTTTACTTATTCAATTTTATTACCACTCGCTGTGTTCCAGTAAGTAACGTGAAGTGCTTATCTGTGAACAATTTTTATATATATTTTCATGAATTGAAAACGCTCAGTGCAAAATCAAGGTATCAAGGTAAAATTAAAGTGTGGATCAATCATTATAATCATTACGAACTTTAAAACCGGACCGATGTGCAAGCACCTTAATATAGACCGATAAATTAACACAGACACGGCCAGTGTATTTTTCATGCCACGCTCCAACAATTATTTATAAGCGTAAATATTTAAAACGTTATAAAAACATGTTCGCAATACCTGGGTGCTCGTAAACCCTAAACCCAGACAGGTGGATGTTCCGCGTTTGTTTTGTGAAGAGTACTCGTAACTTGTAAACGTTACACGTTACAGAAATTCCACTGTATGTGTTGGAAAAAGAATTCACGGAGTAACATTAATGATGTTCTGGTGGGTAGTATATGTAGAGGTTCATTTATCGATGTGGGCTTAGCTTTATTTTCAATTATGTACTAGAGAGAAATTGATCAGTGGCTCTCGGTATTTGTGGTGTAGTGTATATGCAAGCGATTTTCAATTCGAGTCGTTGAATGCTGATCATTGATGCGATATGTGGTTTATTTAAATGTATATCATCGTGGCTCCAAAATGAAATTACACATGTATTTCATTTTGATATTGGAAAAACAATTAAATTTACCTAATTGGCGATTGTACATATGTGTATTTTAAGCAACATATTAGTAATATATGAGTGTAGGTAATAACATCGTTGGTAACATCACACCTGTAGTCCCTGTAGAGGTATGCAGAACAGTGTAGACACTCCCACGTTTTACTAGTTACGATTACTTCGAATAATGGAATAGATCGTGAGAATATCGTCATAAACCGAAAATCTAAATTATAAAATATAAGAGCAAATATTCGTTTATATACATTGTGGGCAAAGGGTAGAAATTGAAAAAGGGGTTTGCTTAAATTCAGATACGCCGGTCCGCAATAAACTGATAGATAACAAAGCCACTCCCACATATTGGGTTTCCGTTTGGCTATCCGAAAATATGTTAGTTCACTCACAAGGGCGTGCGTTACGTTCCTTCTCGAACGTTCCATTGGATTAATTCGAGAGAGAAATTTTCATTTCTCTGTCAAATAATACTAGACGTATTGTTGTTGTCATTAAATAAGTACATTTTAAATTTATATACTCTCGCCTAACCGCTTCGATCGATTGGTTACAAGTGCTACTTTTGATCGCGAGGTCCTGGGTTTAAGTTCCGAGCTGTGTGCCTACTATTGGATTTCCCAAAACAGAATTTTCGGTTAAAATTTCTAGCAGCTTGAGTTGGCTATATGGCTTTTCGGTAACAGATTTTCGGTTAACCCTTTAAAGGTTGTCGAAATATTTAATGAAATAAAGGAAATCGTATTTCATATAATTTTCTATAAACATTTGATTATTATGAGTCATATGGTAAATAAATTCTATACGATTTTTAAACCGTTTTTGCGTAGGAAAAGTAACAATGAGTAGAAATTCTTAGGGTAGTAGCATAAAAAAAAACAACAAAAAACGATTCACGTAAATCGGCTGGGATTAAAACAAATTCCTAAGTTGAGCGACGCGAGGACAACTGTAATGGATATTAAAGACATTCTTGGTTACTGGACTGGAAAATTTCGACGTCTCCTGCAGCGGAGGGTTCAGTCCTAAATAAATCCTTTTAAATTAATCGCACATGTTAATTATTACAATTTGAAGTAATTTCAGAATTATATTCTTTATTGTTAAGATATATAATATAACGACAGCTACGGTTTTATTAGAATTATGTTATAAAATTTTAGAACTCTAGTTTTTTGTTTTAGATTAGGGTAATGTCTTTTGTGATAGTCAAGAAATGTTATAAAGTCTAACAACTTGCAAATAAGAAAACGAGATTGTAAAATTTATTCAGCCTTTTCCTTGGTGTGAGTTTAAAAATCAGCACATGAAAATTGTATGTAAGCAATCTTAGTCAAATTTTAATTAAACGAAATATTAAAAATAAGTTTACATTTAATACTAAAAAAATATCTATCTCAATATATTTTTATATGTAAGTATATATGTAGTGTATTAGCCGTCTGGTTACCATACCACAAGCTCTCTGACTACTTACTTTGGGATCAGGCGGCTGTGTGTGGAGATAAATATCCTAGGACATCTTTTAAGATGTCCCAAGATTTTATAATTATTATTTTATTGTACACTGACAACAATTAATTATATTTTATTTCGTCTCATTCATGGTATAATATTCAATGTTATACATGCTATCAGGTATAAACCAGCTGATACCGCTGGACCGGGTGTTGATCAGAGAGAGCACGCCGGTGTTCACGAACAACAAGTACGTGGTGATAGGGCCCGACGGGTCCGCCATCCTGTACGCGAAGGAGGACTCCGGGATCGTCAACCGCATGCTGGTCGGGAAGAGCAGGGCCTTCGAGATCGACATCTTTGACACTCAGGACAGAGAAGTAAGATTCAATTGGAAATTGAGAATAATTTAGATGCAGCTTTAAACTTTGGATATTTCTATTATATTTATTTATTTTAGTTTAATGAATTTGGTTTTTATCTATGTTTAGTGTGTGGACACATATTTTCAGTAGCAAAAAGAAAGCGTATGTTGAGTCGTTTGTGACTTATCTCAAGTTAATCTGATCTCCTGTAACAAAGAAACAACTTCAAACAATGGAAGGAGTGTGAAGTTGTGAAAATAAACCAGAGTGATCTACTGAATACTTGCAAATATACCGATCATATTGTCTCAAAAAATTCAAACATTGTTCTGGCTGAAAAATTCAATAAGCCATTATAAGAAGGTAAAGAAAGAGAAATCAGTCACGTTTTAAAAAAGGAATGAAACAGCGCACGGTCGCCGCGGATTTAGTTACGACTGGCTGGTAACGCGACGGCGATGTGGCGGCTGCCGCGCGCTGCCCTGCCGACGCGTCGGCCGCGGCTCCCCAGGAACATTAATCCTTTCAAGTGTACACGTGGTTAACCATCGCGGACACTCCGGCTGCTTGTGTTCCGGCCGTAATTTCACCGTTAATATATTGTTTATAATGACAGTTCCCGCGCTTCGGCAGTTGTAATAGACGTGTAACTGTTTTTACACTATGCCATTGGGCTTGTACGTTATTGCTGGAATCTTGGAGCATACACTATCTCGCTGTTCCAGTACTGTTAGTCATACTATGGATTAATGACTAATGGAGTTTTCCAAAGTATGGAAAAATTACTGAATATCAGTAACCTTTCATCTAAGACCTCAACAAGCTAATCTCATGAGCTATGTCGATGACTGTTCGCTGTCGTATAGTATCATTAATTATCATTTTTTTTATCAGAGCGCGATGACTCTCTTTGGGAAGATCTATATTCAGCTGTGGACTGAGACTAAAAATGATTACGATTATGTCGACGCCAATGATAATGATGGCGATGATAATAATAATGATGAATCTAATAGCGGATCGCGACTTACATTATTTAATTTACAGCTGGTCCGTGACCGCTTGGATCCGGACCGCTTCTTATCTGCAAGCTGATCGTGCTCTGTTCTCTCGCGTCCCGCTTCGTACGCCCGCTCGTATGGCCAGTCCACTTGTTTCCTAAAACGGTTCCAGCTGCGTGGCCCGTGCGTGCAGACGTGCGTGCAGGCGATACGGCAAACTAAGCCACGCCTCGGAAGGCCGGCTCTTGATAGACCTCGTGACTATAGCGGTTGTACTAAGTTCCGTTGTGATCGTTAGCCGTTAATATAATGCACGGTGAAGTTACCAGCGTGTTTCAAGTAGTTCAAAAGTACGAATACCCAAAAAATAGGTATTTTTTGACGTCAGTGAAACGTACTAAGGTTTAACACTAATTGAGAAATTAAGTTCTAAGTCCCAAGATATTAAGGTATTATTGACAACTCCATAGTCACTGGACTTATTAATTCTAATACACGTTTAAGTTACGTTTAAAAATACCTTCAATGGATATTATTGGAAATCTGTAGTCACCGCATATCCTCGTGGGATATAAGCGTGATATTATAACGTATGTATAAGGAGTGCCACAGCGGAATAATAAAAAACTAATATTGTCGCAAAACGTTACGTAATAAGCGACCGCTATATGTACACCGACGAGCGACCTCAACCGGCAATGCACGCGAGGGTCAATAATCCTGACCTCCGAGCCCTTGTGTTTGTCACGAATGTCGTGTACAATGATTTGTTAGTTTTGTGAAACCTACTGAAAAATACTGGTTCTCTATACTATGATCTACAGAACAAACGTATCACGGAAATGATTAACAACACTCATCGTTGAGTGTCCTGCTAATCTATTTCAGTTAAGGTGGCCGCAGATCGTTAAAGGCTCCTTCGCTATGCTACTCGCCGACCTGAACGAGCACTGTTTGCTCACGCTCGTACAGAATGCGCCGTGCGCACAAGGCGGGCGGGTGCGCGCGTCCAAAGAGGACGTCAAACGCGCTGAAAATACGCTAGTCTGATAAAGCCTTTAAACATTATGGATTTTGGTGTGAATTTTATCAGGTGACATTTATGCAAACTGCATATACCATATGATTGTGAGTCGTTACATCATATAAGATCATGATTTAAATATATCTTAATTTTAGCAACATGCTGTATTCAGTGAAAGTAGTTATAATAAAAAATAATCGCTATTTTTGTACTCTAACAACGAAATAGGAAAATTATTTACATTCATAGTTATCGTTTATCGGCAGGAAAACTATTGTCCAATATGTGGTTAAACGATATCAGGAGATCATTGGTGCAAAAACCGAAACCTTATTTTTACTATTTTGTCCAGAAATTGGCTGGTATCTATACAAAATGTCCATGACACTATTAAAAAGTTATTGTAAAGAGAATTTATTTAGATACAAAGTATCGGAACCTCATGAACACAACATGAGTTAAAAATTTCTTACAATGTGTATCTAAGTGATTTTTCTGTAAGGATGTCAAGACATGTACGTCACTCGGTTTTGGCTGGCGTTTGCCAATAACAACGGATACACGCTTCATCCATTAACGGAAAGCAACTCAAGGTCTTCCCTCAAGTACACTATATTGTTTCCTTGAGATAGCAAAGATTTCCTCGACGCGTTACTCGAGTTTGATGTTCGAGAGCAACACTTTCTGTACTTTGAAGGAGTATCCTTAAATATTTTACTCGTGCGGGTCTGTTATTTGTAATTTCTTTTGTTTTATTCTTGAATGTTAAATTAAAAAAAATATATATATTGTTTATCACCTCTAAGCTTGGTTCAGTTGTTGAACAAATTATGTCCAAATGTGTTTCATGCTATTGATTTGTAGGTAAAATTTTAAGGCTTTTGGTCAGCATTTTCTTCGAGCTCCATTACTTTTTATCTGTCGTCTGCTCCAAAATACACTTTTGAAGAATGTTAAATTAAGAGAATTATATATTTTTTTGTTACTGCAAATCGTATTAATGTAAGTTTTGCATACAAAAGTCTCGGGGGTCCTGTAAATCTTAGCAATTATACATTTCAGGTGATCAAACTCCGTCGCCCGTACACATTGGGGTCTGACAAGATGGACATTTCGGTGTGCGGGCTCCCGGCGGCCATCGTCCGCAAGGAAGTCACCTTCTTCAAACCGGTGCTGAGCATCAACGACACGGCCGACCGATCGATAATAAGAGTCAAAGGGCCAGTGTCTACTTCGGGAGAGTGTGATTTCGAGGTACGCACGTATATATTTGTAGAATTTGGTATTAATGAGTAATGAAAGCCTAGTTTTGGTGTTAATTTATTTTTTTCCTTCCGAGTCATAGTTACCGGTAAAAAAGCAATTTGAAACTTGCCAACTTTCAAATTGGACACCGCGTTTGATTAATTTCTTAAACCTTCTTTTTAAAAAAATAGATTTAAGTCCTATAGCTGTACAAGGAAAGGGTTCATAATGATAATGATTTCTGAAAAACTGCTTCGGGTTCCACCATCCTCCATATTTGCTTAAGTCGAATATTTCTATTTCAACGATATACAATACGATACAATATATAATACGATTACAGTCTTTACTAAATTTTGATATGTACCGATCCAGACATATAAATAACCCGATATCACGCCTGTAACTCCGATGAGGTAAGCATAGGAGTACAGTACTCTCCCACGTTCCCACTAGTTACCTACGTTAACGTCATTATTATTTGGTTTGACCATTGTCTAAAATCACCATGAATTGATAAAACATACAAGCATTCTAGCAGGGCGATACGTTCATTCTTATATCAGTGCCAACCTGAAGCCAATTAAAATAGAGATCTTATCCGTTTCCAGCTGTACTCGGCCGAGAAACAGCGTATCGGCGCCATCAGCAAACGGTGGACGGGCATCTCGCGGACGTCGAGGGACGGGGACAGCTTCATCATCCGCTTCCCAGTAGATCTCGACGTCCGCTACAAGGCTGCTATTATCGGGACATGCTTTCTGATTGTAAGTGACATTTTTATCCTCTCCTTCTTAGGCTGAAGACGATTGTGGGTTGCGGTAGCATTGGATTGTGGTAATGATATTTGTCGATGTCGGTTCGTGAATTTCAGGACGGATGTAGTGTGGGTCTGTTTATGGGGAGGCTTCTCTCATGCATTCATTAATTTCCATAGGACATATAATATCTGCTCTGTACATATTTATCATTGTATTGTACATATTTATCATTTACTGTAATTTAAACTAAGGTTTATAAAAATATTATAAAAAAATATTTCGTATATTTATTGTTAACATTTTGCTTCCAGGATTTTCTGGTGTACGACAATTGAAAGAGCTTCGAGAAAGAAATATATTTTAGACTTTACCAGGGCAGCTTCAGCAATAGTTAAAACAAATGCTTAGCTACTGTTATTGTATTGTAATTATTGTTATTGTATTGTAAGAAATAATTCTATATTCGTGAGCCTAGTCAGATATTCTTCCATATAATATACATTTTAATACTTGAAATTATGAAAATATTTATTATAATGCACTAAAGAACAAGATGAAGAGTAAATAAAAACACTTAAAAATAAAGACCTTCCCTTTATTGTGTAATATAGTACTTAAGCTACTGTTAGCACTGTCATACCTCTGGTTCGGAATTTATAGATAGTACCCAGTGAAATTTTATCATTTTAAGCGGTGGCTAATGATTTAGCAAAGTGCACCTGTCGGAGACACGTCGTCAAATTCAGTTGTCCGATTCGACGTAACTGTTGTGAACAGACGGACCGGGGTCAACGGAAGCGGACTATAATTTTAATAAAGTTTCAGAGAGTTAAAATATCTGAAAGAGTCAAAGACGGATTACTATTCGCAAAAATAAATGTATTTACATATTATTTAAGCAAGTTGGTTTCTGGGATTTGTTATTTCTAAAATGGGAGTTCAAATATAAAGGTAAATTAAATTCTTAAGCAACCTTAAAAGCACTTAAATAAACTTTTTAATTTTATCAAAAGTTTTTCGTGTATATATTTTTAATGCCTTATACCTATTTTTTATTTAAAAAGGATTCGGTAATGAAGTGTTGAAAAGAACACTAACAATCTTGCAATGATATAAAAATGTGCAATGATGAGTTGCCCAGTTGATATTCACTACAGTGATTTTTTTATCGCTTTGAAGTCAATTGATGGCCCCTCTCTTTTGTAATATGTTGCAAAACCTGAGAGTATATATGAAAAGGGTATGAATGTAGAAGAAACATGGAGTCTGTAAAGATAGACATATCTGTCACTCTGTGGTCCTCGCCTACTACAGTACAATAAAGGAATAGTCTACAGTAAAGGAACTGGATAAACGATATAAAAAATAATTTTGGCGCGAAGTCGCTATAATAATTATTTGTAACGCTAGGCACAAATTATTAAATAAAATTTTACTATATTACTGTAGTATATTAGTGCCATCTATGAAAAATACTGAAAACTATTTTAAATAGGAGAAATTAATCGAATACATTGCTTACGCTACTCGCGTATAGATAGCGCTGTGTCCATTTATATACAAGGAGTAATGCACTTTAGTTTATTCAAAGGCTGCAAAGGATGACATGATTATAAAATGAGGATTTATAATGGAAATGGGTTTTGAGGTCCCACGGTTAAACTAATGGTTTGAGGTAAGCGAAATATGACGACGGAATAGCATAGTAAATGAATATTAAGAATAATAAAAAATAATAGGAGTATTATTCCATTATTGTATTGTTGTATGCATGCGTGTTTCCACACAGAATGCGATTAACGCCATAATCGGTCATCCTGGTCGACTTTACAAGGTTACACAATTTAGGTAATTCAACAGATAATTGAATAGTGCGCCTTTCAATGTTCTTTACAATGTTTTATTTCACGTTTTCTATATATTAATACGTGAAGCATCGACCTTTGAATCCCTTTTTACGAACGGTGCCCGACCGGAAGAATATTAAATTTGACACAACTTAAAATGTTCAGTGTGGGGATGGGTGCAGAAGATAATATTTTACGAAATAAAACATTATAAATACTTTATTTTATCGAAAAACCACCGCACTCACACTGACTAAACAAAAGCTTATAAAACACTGTACGTACACGTCAGTAGGGCTGTTGACAATATATCGATATCCATATCCACTTTATTGTTTAGAATTATCGATATTTATTAATAGTATTTTATTAAATATTATATGATATAAACGTAGCGTTACACCTGTAATCCCCGAAGGGGTAGGCAGAGGAATGCAGAACATTCCCACGATTCACCAGTTACGTTTACGTCCCAC
>DWEI01003141.1:0-13223 GCA_018245875.1 Mysoria ambigua | reverse complement strand
AACGTAACTGGTGAATCGTGGGGATGTTCTGCATTCCTCTGCCTACCCCTTCGGGGATTACAGGCGTGAAGTTACGTCACTCGAATAATAAGTAATATTTTCCCAGTTTAAATGCTTATTGTGCTTAATTCCCAAAAGAATTCCAGCTATGGGAAGATTTATAGTTAAAGTTGTACAGTAATATTGTCATATTTTTATAGCCTTTTTTTATGAAAGTCAACATCATTTAATTATGAGTTTTACTGCAAATATGGAAAATAATATAATGTAACTTCATGCCTATAATCCCCGAAGGGGTAGGCAGAGGAATGCAAAACATTCCCACGATTCACCAGTTACGTTTACGTAACACTATGGAGTAGATGGTGAGCCTATTGCCATGCATCGGGCACATATCCAGACCTCAAAAGTGGTTTCAAATTGGACCTTTATATTTTCGAAACCAAACATTTTGCTTGCTCTATTAATTCGTTTTTCTCTTCGCCCTATTGGAACGCCACATCCACGCCGAAGCGTGGCGCTCCGTTTTCATAAATCGCGTACAGATGCCTTCAGGCAAACACTTCACTTCGTTATCTACTGGCGCCGAATTTTACTTTTTCTATTTTCGACCGTCGCACTTTTTCTTTCCTTTTCTCTCTTATCGATACATCGATAAAAGCTTTCGAAAGTGTTTTAAAATGACGTAATATCGAGCGTTCTGCGCTGTTAATTACAAGGAAGCTATATGCAACATGCAAGATTTTTTATCGTGAGTGATTTATGTTCACAGTTCAGTTTATGAAAATATTATTTATAATTAATAATAACCATTACGACTATTAGTATAAAAGATTTAACGGGTATTAATTATAGAACATTAAAACCTCCCGACCTAATTAATTTCTACGAATTCTAAATACGATTTGATTAGGCCTCTTGCGCAAGTTGCGTCTATTCCATCGCCGGCAAATATATACAAGTATATCACTATAAAAATATTTAAATATACATGCATCTACCACACTCTCTGACCATTTGTTAATTGCAAGAGATTGCCATTAGGCATTATGTACGCCCTTGTTACGGCATAAGTTTATTTCACATGGGAATTAAAAACTTTCAACGTTGTCCGTTAATGCATACTTCATCGATCCGACCATCCGTTACAGGGTGGTGAAATAAACTCTGAGACTTCTACTTGCGCGGAAACACTAAGACATGCAATAATAAATCCTGAAAATTTAGTAACATCTGATATCAACACCAACTCGCACTCTGGCATCGTGAAACACTTCTCTAGACCCTCCATATTTACAAGACACCAGTACCTATTCAGGAATGAGACTAAAACATGATTGCATCCAATATTATATCCGAAACCGTCATTATTATAGAACAATAAACATTTCGTGATTGGAAAGATTATCATATACCTACCTACTTGAGGCTGTAGCATCTAGTATATAAATATTTTACTATGTAATATATTAATATGTAATATTCATATCATCAAAATAAACCATCGAAACGCGGTTATATCGAAAACCTTACACGACGCACGTCAAAGGAAGTAATTAATTCGGTTTAATTGCAACGCAACGCCTAACGACGCAACGCCAATGGGACGGCTTCACCTGTTAACTCTGCGTTGCGTTAATCTGCTTGTACGTTAATCCCTTTACACGTTAATTGTTACAATTATTGAGTGTTTGATGTTTATACGGTCGGCAACATGACGTGACCGTTTAAAGCGGTTCACGTGGAACGCGTGCACGGGCACGCTCAACGAGTAATTTGCAAAGCCGATGACTAGTATGTCGAATATTTAAATGAAATGTTTTTTTCCTGGTTTAACCGTGAAAGTTTTAGCGATGTAACCATATCTCCTATTAAGCAGTAATATTTCGTATTTGGCTCCTTTAAAAGACAAATGTTAGACTCCTCATTTACAAAGACACCTAAATTAATCTGATAAGTACATTTCAAAGCTTTCAACAAAACTTTCTTACTTTACTTTAACTTTAGCAATTTATAATTACACTCTTTAGATAAGTTAAAAGCCAAGCAAATCGAAAAAACAGTTTATTATGAAAATACTCGAAATTCAAATAATATAGTGTGGAATAATTAAACCTATTTTTGTCTAATATAACTTGCTACTTAAGATAACATCTATTACGATAGATAAAATATCGTATAAACTAAAGACATTCCAATTTAATTAAGTGTTACATCGGTACCGAGACAGAGGCCAAAGGACATTCAGGTTTTTTTGTACCTAGTATAGAATAAGACTTTGATGAGCAAAGCTTAGATAAAATAATACTGTTAGATCGAAATCTGAATAACGGCTAAAAATATCTTAAACTCGCTTATTAGAACATTTTAGAGATGTACTGCCAGCGCTCCCGGGGCCTGGAGGATGGAGGTAGCAGCGGGATAAAATGGGGAGTTTTATTGCATTGATTTATCGTTTTCTTAATAAATATGTCGAGTGTTGCCCTATCCGACGCTGAGGTTTTATTATTAATTGTTATAAGGGATATTAATTGATATCCCTTGGAAAGGAAAATACAATTCGATGTTGAATTTTATTTATTTGTAACGCCTTAGACTGCCGTTGGTCGTGTTTCCGTGTCGTGCCGTTGGTCGTGTTGGTTTCAAGTGTGACTGTCGATCGCGAGGTCCTGGGTTCGATTCCCTGGTCGACCACTACAAAATTTTCTAATGTTGATTTTCGAGTGGTGGTTCGGAGTCTGGATATGTGCCCAATGCATGGTAATAGGCTCATCACCTATTCCATAGTGGGACGTAAACGTAACCGTTGAAAGTCGCGGGAGTGTTCTGCATTCTTCTGCCTACCTCTTCGGGGATTACAGGCGTGAAGTTACGAAAACAATTCTTGCTGTTAATATAGTGTAACTTTCAAGAAAATGTATCAGAGTATTTAGTGTACTATAAGTATCTTGTTTATTTCTACCATTTCAAAGAACTCTTCGAATAATGTAATAGTGCTTGAACTTAAGAATTTTTTTCGCTGCCTATCCCGTACCACGCCCCACCAAGGGAGGCGTCAGGCACATCCGATCGGCCTCATCCATCGCGGATTGGCGGCAACAAAGCGGTTACACACCACTTATTTGTACAAACAGTTATAAATCATAGCGAGAGATAAATATTTCTAAAGCTACAACTCAGTCGAACAGCGCCCGGTCAGCGGCCCACAAATACTGTCCGCACGGGCAATTTGAGCTAAATGAGCCACGACTCATTTGCTCTGTATTTTGGACAGTAACCAGAACTACAGACAGGACAAATCAAGAAAATCAATTATGCCTAACTCCTCTACTTCTATACAATTACAAAATTATAGAAGAAAATGGAAATCAAGTACGGCGACGACCATGTTATAGTAGAAGATATTCAGAAATATAGGGTGACAATGACTTGGTTTGGAACTACACAATTGACAGAATCTAATCAAAAGTAGAATTGAAGAACTACCAAAGGACTAAATCGAAATATCGTTATGTTACATATTAAAATTCCTTAACCCGCCGCCCCTATCATCAACCCTTTAAAATGTTTTAATTCAAACTGTTGCTCATTATTTAAATATTTGTTCTTGGTAGATTAAAATTCTCACTAACTAACTAGGTCGTCTAATTGGCTAAACATCAAATCAACACAACTTAACACACCACGAATCGAACCAAGCTCAAATACTCGTAACCACAGACACACAAAGCTGTGTACTCTCTGCGTAATGCAATGTGCTCTTTGACTGCGGCCCTCTGGCTGCGAACCTGCGGAGCAGTCCGCTTGACCGCACACATCGACGGAAAAACAAATATTTTTATTGAATTCCCCCCAACATTGAACCACTGCATGTAACATTATCTCTTTGTTTTGCTCGCTGCCTGGTCACAAAAGGCCACTTCCTATGCACTTTATATTATATTAAGTTTATTAAAAGGAAACAGCAACAAAATCTCGGATTCAACAGCTCCAGAACCTGATGGAATGGCGCCGATTGGAGTACACATTATTTCAGCAGTCGACCTATGACTTTTGACTGCCTCGTTGGTCGTGTTGGTTGCACGTACGATAGCCGAACGGGAGGTCCCGGTTTCGATTCCTGGGTATAACGCTACAAAATTTTCTATTTTAGAATTTCTAGTAGTGGTTCGTAGTCTGGATATGTGCCCGAAGCATGGCTATAGGGTCATCACCTATTCCATAGTGGGCCGTAACTGTAACTGGTGAATCGTGGGAATGTTCTGCACTCCTCTGCCTACCCCTTCGGGGATTACAGGCGTGAAGTTACGGGTCCGGTGTCCCGCTAATAGCACCACCAGCACCATTGGCAGGTAAAGTTTAAGACAAGCTTGGGCTGCGAAAACGGTGTTGCGAAATCATTTTACATTATAAGACAATTTACTATACATTTACAATGATAACCTAACATTACATTTACATATAATAACAACGTTACGGACGATCCGAGGGTTGCAGCGCACAGGCCGATTTACAACAATTTTAATATCCCAAAAAAAATCTGCAGGCGACAACGTTTTTGAACATTAATACATAAATGTATACGGGAAAGCGGACCGTTATAACTCCCTTGTAAATCTTCTCTCTGCGGTATTAAATATGGGGCCGCTTTCGGTTATTAGGCGTATACTTTATTGCTTAACCGTAACCAACGCTCTGATTATGTTAGCAATGTACTGGGCGAATTATTTTTCTCGCAAAAATATTGTTTATACGTTACAGTAACTCTTTATTAATAATTGTTATTTATAATAAGCGAAATCTACGTTTGTGATGAGCGATTGTTGGTATACTTTAACAGGAAATGATCAATCTCATTTATTAGATCTTAGAACATCAATAACCAATAAGCAATAATTGTTTAAATTTTGCCAAAAAATTACAGGTTATCTGAAGGATCAGGTTGCTGGTCAAATATGTACGAGTACATTTCTAGTAGTTTCCCATCTGGTGTGATCTAATTTTAAACACAGCTTCAAAAATAGTCACTTGATGAAAGAGGTTTAACGTTAAAAGTTAATAAATAACATTATAAATTTTACTTCAAAAATATTTGCGCAGCAGAGTACCGTCGGCAATAACTCAACAACCCAAATAAATATTAAAGGATAATTTTTTGCCCACATTTTATATTTCAAAAGTTTACCGTTCAACCAATTGTGTATCTAGGATATCTTTGATGTTGCCAAATAAATAAATAAGCTCCTATCTTCATATCAAAGTTGGACTTCGAAAGCCTTCTCGGAAACCCTAAGAACTATGCCGAATAAGCTTTCTAAATTATATGAAAACATCAACAAACAACGAGCGCACCACAAGCGAGTAACTAATAATAATAATAATAATATTTTTATGTAAATAAAAATAACTAATAATAGTATTTTTATGTAAATCTCTGTAAATTAGTTTTGCGGTATCATATCAGAACAAATCAAACGTTGCAATTCAAGACTAATGAGCTAATTATTTTAAGTTCGCATTTGTATTTCGCACAATAACACTTTCATTTATGATTAAAATTTTGACGGCTTCCTTGGTCTAATGGTGGCACGCGAGGCCGTTAAGCGAAAAATTATATTCAAACAGTGTAATTAAATAATTTATCGCTATTGGAAGTTCCCACTTGCTTATCTGTGTTACATTTTGTCGCTTGCAGTGAGACAAATTCTTAAGCTCATTCTTAGGCTCATTCTTAGAACTACTCGCTTCTTGTGAACTAGGGTCTTTGACTTCATAGCCTTGTTTAACATGTTGTATAGTTATTATACACATATCGTAGTTATTCTAAGATTCTTATTAACGTAGCTGTCCTTATTAGTATGACCTGTATTAATGTGATTTTTCAAACAATTTAAAACAATTATATTCCTAATCATGTTTTATCACTACTCATTACTTTTATAAACACTGTTTTCGAATCTTTTCAGCGCCTCATTTTCTTTATATAGTATTGTACCAAATGTACCAGCATTGCTTACTACATATGATAGTTTTAGTACAGTCTGCAAGCATATCTTTTACGTCCCACACTTGGGCACGAGGCTCACAGTAACTACGAGATTATTGGAGTAATATGGAAGTAGTTAGTGTATGTAGTCGGTCAATATGTCAGTAGCAGCGTAGGCGATGTGTAACATCGAACTCTGCGATCCGGAACCCGTATACCCAGAGTGGGAATTTTGGGCAAAAACCTGACAAGAACACCTATGTTCAGCAGTGGACTAAGACAGGCTGATGACGATTTATTGTTAAATGTTTCGTGACTGTTACACATGATTAAGTATTAGGTCGGTTAGACTCATGTATGTTTCTTCGGGATGTCCCGACTAATTCCGGGCCTATACCTATACAGATGATTTAGTCAACGCTAGAACTAAAAACTAAACAGCAGGTCAACAACCCCACAAGTTTTAAAACGATAGCTAGCACAGGAATACCGAAGAGCAAGGAATTCCGTCGCACGACTTTTTATCAAATACCGTAACCATTTTGTAGCTCAAATATTTTATATATTTCGCCATTCGGTATTTTTAACGGAGACGAGATCGTAGACTTTAAAATTGCCCAACGAATTTATTATAAAAATGCGACAGCTAAAATGAAACGTTTATAAAGAAAGGGGCTAATAAATTGAATTCGTTAAAATGTTAGGTGAGTTTTTCTTTTATTTTATTTTTATTCCATTTACTTCGAATCAGTACCCTTCTTCCGGTTAAACGTACTTTTTTTCTGATATGGAAGTAGCAGACGAGCGTGCAGTCCACCTGATGGTGAGTGGCTACTGCCGCCCGTGGACATTAGTAATCAACCCCAGATTAGATTAGATACCTATTTCAGATCGACACTGATGCGCCTCTACTCTTGAAGACTAAGCTGGAATGTCTTGAAAAAGTATGTCCTACCGCCTTTTAAATTTATTTTGCCTTCACGTTAAATAAAAGGTAAATTGCTGTTATTATTAGAAAATATGGAGTGTATTAAAGCTATTCACTAAATAACTATTTTTCATTAAATTACCTATTTATGTGAAGGCAGCAAATTTTTGAGATAAATGATTTAGCTTCCAATTTCAAGCGCTAGTCTCCAACGTAATGACGATCAATAATACCCAAGAAAATACCAGTTTTAATGCCGGCCAACCGTCTCAAGTCACTGTTATACGAAATTAGTTTCAGCCATTCAATTGTTAACGAGTAAATTAAGAGACTAACAAATAGAAAATACCAATTAGAAGGCGCACGTGCTGCTTCTAATTATACGTTTGATTAGGGTTCTTCAATAAATGTCCCCGAACGACGCCGATAACCCCACCCTTTAGCCGAAGTTGTATAACTAGATAGCCACACGTATGTAACGCACAGGACTGTCCGGTCCAATAAAAATCCAAATTAAATTTTTATTATATCGGGCTGTCAGACTTAGCGGGTAGGGATTGGTCACCTACTGTTACTCATTTACTGACGACGAGAAAATCCTAATAATTATTACAAACTAAAATTTAGTATGCAAATGAGAAATTCACTCGAACTAAGGAATTCTAATCTACCGTACAAATGCCACCAATATGATTTTCAAAGTAGACTGATACCAAGTACATAATTTGGCCAATATGAGGCTTAGTAAAACTATTTATTAATAGGCCTTTAGGGGTTGCGGAATTGCTATAGGTACTGTGATTCTTGGTCACATAAGTCTAATGACTATTTCTCAATATGAACACCGTTCGAATTTGGTCACATTACTGCGCCTGAGGACAGAAATAACGCGTATCTATAATATGCAAGTGATCGGAATCCAATCGACAGACGTACCCAAACAAATTACAGTATATGTATGAGTAGCGGTGGTACTCCCTGGTTTAGTTTACTAAAAATTCACATATAGTCCAATATTAATCCCGACTAAAAGGGAAAGCAATGGTCGCCCTACGTATAATCTAACCAGAACCGTATCAGAGATAATTGTTTGTTTGGTCGTACCTTCTATTAATAATTTACAAAACGATCTCTCATATCCCAACAGTTTGCAAATTTAATTAATATTATAGCTATTTAATAATGATGAGGTAGTTAGTACTGGCAGCGAAGGTAAGACGGGGTAGGGTTACATCCAATATGCCTGGAGCATATTCAAATTGTGGATTTGACATGGAATATACAATGTATAGACCATTCAATGCCTTGAGAATTGTAAAGTTCACGTATTAGCCCTGTCGCTTGTTATGTCATCACGAATATCAGAAAAATCGTAATAAATATGACTCCGCTCACATTTTCAGGTCCTAAATGTGTCTTTAATCCAATGAAAATGTAAGATTACGTTACATTTTCGATAAAAAAAACACCGTATTATATGAGGATACATTTTTTTTTTTTTGGTAATAACACGTAGGAAAATAATATAAATGGGCGCAGTCAACCGTACCTCAGGAAGCCATAAATAATGTTACGCCGAATTAACCTCTACATTGACCTTCGAATGAATATGAAAGAAAGAATTTGTATTGAACTATATTATGTCATTATGTGTATGTTAATAGCCAGGAGTCGGCCTTGTTTTGAAATGGCTTGACAGATCTATGTTACTGCATGGCTACCTTCATTCATAAAGTACCTGACAAAAATATTGCAAAATTGTTTATGTTTATTTTCTCTGAACCTTTTACCGTCCCACTGTTGGAACATGGGTCTCTTCCCAAAATGTAAGGGTTAAGGCCATGATGTGCCACGCTAGCAGAGCACGGATTTGCAGACGTCACAGACCCTTAGTGAAACTTTTCTTAGAACTCCAAGGCGTGCAAGTGTCTTCGCGAAATTTTCCTTTAATGTTACAGCTAAATATATTTAACCTTAACCATGATTTCTTACCCGCCAATAAATTGTTTTACACTTAAAAAAGTTCTATTCTTCTTCCGGTTTTGTATTCCCTATTTCGTTTATCACCATCACAATTATTTATTTTCAACCTACCGCAGCAGGCCGCCAGATATAGGATTTCCCGAGGACTTCACATTCATCACTGGCACGCTGAGCTTGCGTGTCAGGGACCGCTGAACACAGCTTCTCTCACCGCCCAAGCTTCTGCCCCTAGACGACCAGGGCTGTAGCCTGACTCCGCTATCCGCCAGCGCTAGATTAAGTCCCCTCTTACGACAACCCATATCCCGGTGTGGGGTCGGAAAATGTATTCTTAGTCCGCCCCAATACGGTATGTCTAATTTATGAGTCCATTTCACAGTTTTGTAAAATAAGTAATTTGATTAATTAATATTAATAGCCGTAGATAATCAATTAAAAAGTAAATATGTATCAATTTGGCTTAGAAAAAGACATACTCGTAATTATACTCACGAACTGTAAGAATATAATATAATACATAAACGTATGAATACAGTAAAATACAAATACTGTTCATTTTATTTTGAATAAAAAAACCAAATCGAAATGAATGTTTTGAATTTTAAAATGCGCAGAGCAGAGCCTTATTAATATTACAAAAGCGCAAACAACTTTGCGGGATAGCTGACCTGGAGAATAATCGAAAAAACAAATACCATCTGTAATCCCCGAAGATGTAGGCAGAGAAATGTACTACACTCCCACAATTCACCAGTTGCCTTTATGTTGGAATTGTTGGTGAACGTATTTCCATATACGGGGCATATTTCCAGACTCCAAGCCACTATCAGAAAATTTAAATTAGAAGAATCCAATAGTGCTCGAACGGGGATTTAACTCAGGACGTCAAGATATTCAGTAACGCTTAAAACCAACACGACCAACGAATCAGTCCGAGTTAGGAATAAGAATAATCAATTAATATAAAGAATAAAGTTTTAACACCAAATATCTCAGAGTGAAAACACGATGAATTTTTTTTTTGGATTTCCTCCATAAAATTGTCGTCACGCTCAACGCTTTGTTGCTCTACTATTGGACACGGTCCCCTTTCAAAATCAATAGTCGTAAAGCGATAGTCTGGCACGCTGGAACGCTGGAACGCTGGATACCTAAATATTATTCGTCGTTCTCATCTGAAAGTGTTACTTCAATATTGTTACACAATAAAATACATTGCATCAAACCTTTAATCTCCGAAGAGGTAACCAGAGAAAAGAAATGTAATACCCTCATAATTAAATAAATGGTGACCCGTTGCCACTCAGCCATAAGTAAATAATACAGCACATAAATATTAAACATATCTATTACGAGGGTTTTTTCATTTTGTTTTAATTAGTCATTGACACGCGAAGATAACTAGCACAGGTATTGATACAAGTATCTTTAAGTGCAACATTAGATACAATTAACTTAACATTAAGGTCTTCATCAATTAATCTTGGTAGATTACCTCTTGGCAGTATTGACTTTTTAGAGCAGTTCACATATCACAGATGGCGTTGTTTCA
Source organism: Mysoria ambigua (assembly GCA_018245875.1). Taxonomy (NCBI): domain Eukaryota; kingdom Metazoa; phylum Arthropoda; class Insecta; order Lepidoptera; family Hesperiidae; genus Mysoria; species Mysoria ambigua. The sequence continues at coordinate 2,774 of DWEI01003141.1, read as the reverse complement.
TTATTTAAATATGTTATCGAATTTGGATAGTAACTAGAAAATCTTCAAAAAGCTGTACGACTCCAAAATTCCCTTTGAGAATCTCTCAATGCATTCAAAGAATCAGCAGACATACCTGATTTACACATTTGCTACAACGACTCCTTCACAAATTTAATTAAATCAGGCCGTGAAAGTAACGCTAGCAAAAAGATAGATTGAGTATAATGTATAAAAACGGATATAGAATGAGAAAATAACTTTACAATATACTATATGTATTGTATGTATTTATTGTACACATGAAAAAATTAGAAATCATTATTAGCAGTAGTAAAGTTAATTTCTTGCGATACTTGTGTCTACTCATTATTGTACAGCTCTTAAAATATAAAGAGTTAAACCTGTTGTCTATAGGGATGACGCATCGCCACTTGATAGGTTCCACACGCCTTAGAGAATATTACGAGCAACTCTCTGTTATGGAGGTTTCCGCACGATATTATTCACCACTGTTAGAGCGAAAGGTTCGTATACTTACCACACGCATAAGTGTAATAAAACATGATTGAATTAGACATGACGGTGATAGTGTCTAGAGCAACGGAGATGGATTTATTTATACCTTTGTTACTGCAGTTGTATACAAAAATATAAAATACACAACTAATTATGTTAATTTTCTATTAAATTATTTGACTCATTCACATTTAATTTAAATCTGTATTCATTAAATTTTGACTTTAATAGCATTGTGTTCATTTAATTATACCGTAGGTACGTATTTCTCATTTCCATATTCCATATTGGGAAGTAAACGTAACCGGTGAAACATGGTATTGTACTTCACTCTTTTGCCAGTCACTTCATGAATTACATACGTAATAACGTATACTTGTCGTTTTTATCTACTACGATTTTTTTATCTTTTCTCTTGTTCAGTACATAAACCACTACGGGCTTTGTTCTACACGAATCGACAATATCTTCAACGGACTTATTGCATCCTTTGAACTATCAGAACACTTTGTCACTACATTGACAGTGTCCTCTAAGCGGGCGGCTATTACCAGTCGTATAAGTGTCAGTGATAACGCAGGTCTACCATAACTCCGCCCTATGGTCTGCAGTTATCATATTGTGCTGGTCGTCAGGTAAACCACGGGGTTGTAAGGCGCCTGTTGCATCGATATCGGCTAAACAACGCTATTCCAATAAATATCTTGTAAGTACTGAGTTCACGCGATTATACAGATGCTCTATTGAATTCAGCATATCAGTAACAGTGGCTCATAAAGTACTAGAACACGATGTTTTCTGTTTCCGTTAAATGGCCAGTGCACTTAATAAATGAGAGGTAGAACATTAAAAATGAATTTTATGAGCATAGAGCTCATCTCTTGATTGGTTTGTCAATTTTAGAGTGTTATTCTCGGTGTCACATCTGTTATACTTATTTCGTTGGTAGACGGTAACTGTAGTGAAGACCTCATTGATATAGTCAGCCTTTCATCTTCAAGAACGGAAATATACTTACACACGCTCTTGGGAAGAGCTGACAACAAATTAAATCTTACGAGGTCTTGTAATCTCATATTCCATTATTATTTAAAAGTGACTACAAATTTCTTCGCACGCAGTAGAACTAGCGCAGAAATGAGACATTTTTGCACGTGGGACTAGCAAAGTATGTGTCCCTAAAAGACGTGGTCCAAGTCTAATTGGAGGTGCGCTAAGCATCTCCAGCTAAACTTATGTAGCTGTTGGAGTATTAGGTCATTCCCCATTAGCCTTTCAATACAGTAAACGAGTTTATTTTGTATTAACTCCTGGGAACGTTTAAAGGTGCTCCACAATACGAAAAAATGACAGAAATGGTAGCAAGCACCTGTCTCCTGATTAAACTCCTCCAGATCAATTTGTTCCCTGAATCTCTGAGTTTGGTGGCGAATTAAACACAACGATACGTCGTCGGAATAAGAACTTTCCTGAATTTATTGTAAGAAATGTTTCGTTATGTCATTCAATATACCGGTATCAAAATTGGGTGTTATTTAATGAGCTATGTATACGCGTACAATCGAACTTCGTAAGTCATCTTAGTTGCTAGAAATTAAGTAAAAATAAATATTATTTTGAACATACAAACCACTTGAACATGTCCGAAAAAATCATCACAAATTCTTAAAACGTTAGCGCTTGTAACTTAGAGCCGTGGTCGCCGGGCCCGTTCGACCATTTGGTCAGATTTGTAGGTTATTGTCGGTCGGTAAATTTCCAGTTTTTAGTATATCTTCGCGCTGCCCGCAAACGGTCTATCTCGGGTTTAAACTATTAACGACAGGGATTATCCCTACAGGTCCGCCAACCCTTATTTAGGAACACCTCATAAATAATACATATTTATTGCTTGTTTTTCGACAGCTACCGAGATTTGTCTTTTTCTTGGAATATATTACGACAACAAGTTTTTTTTCTGCAGTTTTTTTTATTATATAAATGTAACTTCACGCCTGTATTTTATTATATGATTTATTTATTTATTTGTTTATTTATTTACGTTTTACTGCCTCGTTGGTCGTGTTGGTTGCAGATGCGACTGCCGATCGAGAGGTCCCGGGTTCCATTCCTGGGTCGAACACTACAAAATTATCTAATTTTCTAGTAGTGGTTCGGAGTCTGAATATGTGCCCGATGCATGGCAATAGGCTCACCACTTATTACATAGTGGGACTTAAACGTAACCGGTGAATCGTGGGAATGTTCTGCATTCCTCTGCCTACCCCTTCGGGGAT
>DWEI01003140.1:0-13226 GCA_018245875.1 Mysoria ambigua | reverse complement strand
AATATTAACCTCTTATCACACCCAGAATGAAATATTTAATAAAAGTGTATCTTTATTTTGGAAAGAAAACTGCAACTCCTATTAACTGTATTGATGTTATGGAAATTTCGAGAAGTTTCTAGCTCTTTATAAAATTTAAATTTGAATCCTGTTCTATAAAAGTCGTTGATGGATTTCAGAATAGAATAATAAAACAGACATTTGAAATTGAATATTCTCTGAATCGTTCAAATTGGATGGTTTTTATAGTTATTTTCGGCATTATTATAAAAGTTATTGTTTTTTCAATAAACTTTTTTCCCCGGAAATAACCGAAACAAACACGTGTCTACACATAACAGACATAAAACAAAATAAGTGTGTATTCCTAACAGAATATTTGCTGGATACAAAACTGAATTTGTATTTCTTATTTTCCCTTTTATTATTGTTATGAGGTCAATCAAGTGAGCATAAAATCCATGAGAAATGGTTCTTTTTGGGGTGTTTACTGATCGTTCTTGGCTACTTCGTGAATGCGAAAGCGCACAGCTCAACGTAACCACTTGTAAAACTAAACAATAACTATAATATTTTTTTATTATACGATATATCTAAATTATGATGATGTATAGATGAATTAAACTGGTATTTTGTAAAGGAACCTTCAAACTTACAAGTGGTATACGTATTTTTCTTTATTATTAACAATACAAGCGCTTAACGTTTTCTTGTATGTATTAAAATAAAAATATGTTTTTCCAATGTGACTGGTTGCTATGAAATATGGATAGAGATAATAAAACGTAAAACAGATACATAAGAACAGAAATATTTGACTCTACATGTTCTCTGCCTATTTTCTCTACTCTACTTCTGTTCTCTACTTAACCTGTTCTGTCTCTACCTCTGTTCTCTATTTAACCTGTCGTGACAATATAATAATATTAACAATCATTATTTATCTGAAAAAAAAAATTTATGAAATATGCAGTCACGACATTTAAAAGATTACACATAGGCACATACAATATTTATTTAAACATACATTCTATTGTATTCATTTCCTGAAAAATTCAACGCGTGACGCGATTTCGTTTCTATTTGCCTGTTTGTCCCAATCCGCGGCGTCTTACGAATGGGTCCCCCTGCTATGGCCGAGATTTATAGGCTCGCCGCAAACGTTAAGAGGCGGAGATGATTCAAGTCGGCGTGGCGATAAACACGCGGGGCGCATGCGCGCGCCGCGCCGCCGCCGACGTACCGTCGCTTGCATGACAGGCCGTTCCGAAACCTAGAGCCAGGCGTGTCCACGTGTCGACATTTCGGGGTCGATAGTAAATATAATTATGTTTACATGAAAACTTTTTTCGTCGTTACAATAATGGAAATATCCAAACCACTTCGTTCGTTTTTTCCATAGAGTTGTTTTATTTAGTCATTTGTGTAGTCATTTAGTATTTGTGTGCTTGAATACATTTATAATGTGAGTACTGAGAGAAAACTTGTCTTTTATATTAATTTCTGTTATATTATTTTTTGTTTTATATATATTTGTATACATATATTTGTTGATGGTTAGTACCTACTTAGATAAAAGACACGAATTTGATTATTAAAAGGGGAGTTATATTAAATCTTAAGCATATAACCTTTATTATATAGTCATGCCACGTTTTTTATAGGTTAAGCAGAGAGTACTACCAAATATAAATTTACAATACATATTAGGTAATGCTAAAGACTAAGTTCTAACGTCATTATCATGACCATGAGTTTGTCCCACTTTATTGAGAGGCATAAATCTCATCTAGAGCGAATTTTGCTCACTATACCATTAAGCTTCATACTAGTGTACAAAATCAGTGTATATGGTGATTATCGGAAAATACATAGGGTTGAACAATCATATCGATATCGCGCACATCACTACTGGCGGATCTCGGCAGCTTTCAGTGCGATAAAATGATCGGCAAGAGCGGCGGGAACGCTCCGGACTCTCTCCTTTTATCCCGCCAGCGCGAAATTCAAATACTGGAACAATAAATCGAATATATCCGATAAATTCAATAAATTCTCATTGCAATCAAACTTTAATATGTGATGAATTTTGTTCTCGTTTCGTGACGCGACTGTTGTATACACGAGTTAATTTTACTTTCGTGTTTTATCACAAATGTGGTTTGTTTTCAAAATACATATATATATATTTTTGAATTGGAATTTGTGAAAGTTCGTTTTGCAATATTTTCAGTGTTACAGTGGCTGAGGACTGAGCAATGTTTTTCGAGGTAAGTTTTCATTTTTGAAATTGATGTTGATTTAAAAAAAAAATCTGATAAGGCTTCGTCGATTTCAGTGGGGTTCTCGCTGCTAAACTTTTACCGATTTTCTGGTTAGAATCTGTCAATAGAATTTTCGGTACACGGAATTTAATAATTATTTAAAGCATAGGTACATGGAGGACATTTATTTTTCGAAAAATTAAAACAATATTATAGGTGTTATTTCTATTGTGTTTTAGTAAGTTTTGGCTGCATTTTGTATTTTAATTACAACGCATTTTGTTGTTTATTGACTATTATATGATGTGTCCACCTGCACTGTTAATTATAGGCCTTCCCCGATGGATTTTCACCCATATTCCCCACGCTGGGCATGTGTAAATACAAATTCAACGACATTATCCATAATAAAATCTTTATTAACATGCATATATGGGCGAGAATGGGCGTTCACATATATTACGGGCTTACGAAATAGGATTGCTTTTCGTGAAAGAACTGGGCCATTATTGGAAACCATAGGAAGGATCGTGTGGACGCGTGTGCGGGGGCCGCGGATGTCGTTTCGTTAACACTACGGAATCACCGAAGACACTGACGAGCTATTCAAATGGCAGACGAATAAATACTTCCATTCATACATATCTGCATATATGACATTATACAAATATGAATTGATAATAATTTCAATTTAAATAGCGTATCACGTTGCGTCTGTATTTGTCCGGGTAGGCAAAGGAGTTTTGTAGTTCCAAGTTTCATCGGCTATGGTCTACGGCTCCTTTAATACGGTTCGAACCTGCGAACACACACCGGGCACAAATCCAAACTGCGAGCTATACATATTAACGTAACATTACCCCGTGATCCCCGAAGAGGTAGGCAGAGGTTTGTAGTACACTCGCATGTTTCACTAGTGACGTTTACGTCCCACTATGGAATATGTGGTGGGCCTATTGCCATGCACCGGGCACATGTCCAAACTCCGAGCCACTAGTAGAAAAACAAAATCAGGGAAATGCGCATCCGCGATTTGAAACCAGTATCCCCTGATTGGTACTTGCACTTGAGTCCAACATGGCCAACGAGGCAGTCAAAGATTAAAATATTTTTTTCACACTTAGCCAGCCAGGCCCGTGGAGTCGGCCGATCCGCGTTTGGCCAGCGTGGTAGACATTGGCGTTGACAGTCTTTGATTGATGACTACTTTCTGTGCCACGTAAAGGAATTGATGATGAGTTATTAATGAGTGAGTTATTAATGAGTTTCTGATCTCTCAGCAATTATAAGTTAACAGATTGAGCTTGGAAGCCATGAAAATAGTTCACTTGATCGTCTCCACAACGACAGTTTATAATTGCGCCCTCAAGAACCGCGACCGATAGCGACTGGTAACTGAATGTCATCCAATTTATCGTTATACTCGGGCGAGGGAAACGTTTATCGATTAATATTAAATATGATCTCCTTGGTTGAGTTGTACGCGTTACCAATCGAGAATTCCATCTGGCAGATTCAAATTTCTCTAACGTGCATTGTCCAGTCGTTTGGAGTTTGGATTAAGGCCTGGTGTATAGCAACAGGCTCACCACCTATTCCATAGTGGGACGTAAACGTAACCGTGGTATCGTTGGTGTGTTCTAAACTCTTTTGCCTCACACATGTATGTATGTGTCCATATGCTTAATATTGCAGTGGGGCATCAATACTACAACAAATAAATATCGTTTCTACTGCTCTGTATGTGTTCAATTGTATTTCTGTGTGTGCGTGTATTATTTTCCGTGGACATTCGGCGCGGTCGACCGCAAAGCGCGCGCGAAATCAGTAAATGTAACACAAATTGTGCTTAATTAATGATCTATGACCGTTGCATTACAACGAATGATAACATAGCGTCGTAATTGATGATTGGAGTCATAATTTTGTGCAGTTCAATAATTATGAGCGATTCACAGGTACGTTTAATTTTTATCGATGATTTCTGGTACATCACTCAGCGAGTGGTCCGTTGGACTTTCAGCCACGTTTTAAATGCTGACAATACAACACAATCGCATTGTATTGCGAAGAAGTCAGTATATCCTGAATACGACTCGTGTAGAAAATTCAGCTTAGATTGATAAAGATAGAGTTTGGCGTTCTGTACTCTCTGCTCACCACTTTAATACTTCGACTTTGGCAACATGTTTAGACTACAAGAGTAGTAGTTATAGCCGATGTTGAATAGAGATTTGATAGTGATAACATAGATTTAACTTGGTTGGATTAAGATTGGTTCCTACTGGTACTGTCGTCGTCAAAGAGTCACGATGAAATATTCATAGCATATTTACATTTTCTTCTCCATTGTACACCGATGTATAGACATAACTTTATTATGAACTAAATGCATAGTGACATTTACATTTTTTCCGAAAATGGTGAAGTAATAATAGCAGTTCAAGGTCGTATTTTTGTAGACCATATTATGTAGCTATTAACTATAATACCCAAAAGGCATTCCTAAGATGGCAATTGACTTACGACATTAGTTAATATAAACTAACCAGTAGGTATAGTATCTCGATACTTGATCTGAAGGATTAAGAAAACTGTCACGATTCGTTAATGTCTTTAGAATTTAAAAGGGTGGTTTTTCACTTTAGTAATACGATTCATACAAATATTTCCATAATATTGTCATTGCTTAAAACCAAAGTTATTTTATCAAAATAGACGTAGAAGAACACCATTATCAATCCTTTTAATTTTCCATTGTTGGAGACATTACCTTCAGAATGAGAATAGTTAAGGCCATGATCTTCCAAGCTGGCCAAGTGCAGGTTGATAGACTTCACATCTCAGATAACATTATGGACAGTTGAATGCCTCGTTGGTCGTGTCGGTCGCAAGCGGGGCTACCGATCGAGAGGTCCTAGGTTTAAATCCCGGTTCGGCCACTGATCGAATTTGCTAACATAGATTCTCCTACAGTAACACGAAGTGTGGATATGTGCCCGTGTCTATTATCTATTCTATATCGTCTTACTGCCTATTCTATAGTGAAAAGTAAACGTAACTGGTGAAACGTGGGAGTGAGTACGCTCCTCTTAATACGTCTTAGAGAATTACACGCGTGATGTTGCGTTTTATGGACAGTTTTAGTGTTGGTTTTCTCACGATGTGAAAACTATCAAGCGCTTTAAAAATGTATGGAATATTCGTCGATTATATTACTGCCAACGTTATCAGTGCTATTTTGGGCACGGATCGATCTTGGAGTGCCTACAGGCGTACTTATGCCCTAGAAATGTCATAACTAACTCCGTGCGTCCTATTTCCTCTGGATACTACGAATCGGATAACATTAAAAGACCGATCTTTATGTGGATTCTTGGATAACGCATAAATAGGAACATTGTCCGCACGCGTAACATCACGCCTGTAATCGCCGAACATATAGACAGAGGAGTGTATTTTACTCAGATATTACTAAGTTTCAGTAACGGTGAACTTATGGCTGAATACACTTCACTTATGGCCACATTTTAAATAGCAATTAACATCATTGTTATTTTCTTATTTATTATTCATCTATCTATTCTACACACAGGCGCTTAGAGTATAATCTAAATACATTAAAGGACAATTATTTTTTTGAAATTTTATTGTAATATACGTATGTTTTCATGTAAGTCATTACGTATCTCATTTTTTGTTAAGAAATCTCTATAAACCTAAACCTTTTTCCTAAAATTATCCTTGAAAAGTTTAAAACTATCCTCTAAATGGCACGATACGTTGCACAAAAGGCACAAAGTACAGTACAGTCCACGAGGCCACGCGCACAGCCGAAAACCGCAATCGATGGCTTTAAACCATAAAGCAGAAGCTGATCCCTGGAGTTAGCGACGACAAGGAGGAATACGCGGCGAGGAGCAGGAAAAAGCAGACGATATTAAAGCCGAACTTTAATCGAATATATACACTCATCACGAACGTCAGCCTGCATGTCAAATAAACATGAGCTTGCATTCCACATTCTCTACAGAATTTTTATTAAGCAATTTGGAGGGCATGTAATTGATTTTTATAGATTCCACCTTGACCGTCCTTCGGGTCATAAACTTAACATTTTGGCATCGGACATCACAGCATCAATTATCTGCAAGGCTTGTAGCAAAGATTGTATTTATAATGGCTTTCACGTTTAAACCCCGTTGGGTTAGGTTTTAAATAGAATCAAGTCGGAAAATAATATTCGGTGAATAATCGTTTTTATTAAAACAGCATTACGGCAAGTGTCTTACAGGACAAACAGAGAGCACTAAATGCCAATATTGTTATCGTTGGTCGTGTTGGTTGCAAGTGCGATTGGTGGATCCTGGGTTCAATTCCTGGTCGAGTACTGCTATTTTTTCTAATTTTGATCTAGTAGTGGTTCGGAGTCTGGATATGTGCCCGATGCATGGCGATAGGCTCACCACCTATTCCATAGTGGGACGTAAACCTGATTGGTGAAACGTCTGAATGTTCTACATTCCTTTGCCTACCTCTTCGGGGATTACAGGCGTATGTTATGTTACAGTAGACTTCCCGTACCCACCTCTTCTTCTTTCCTAATAATGCGGTAATCGGTAATTCATTGAAAACTTCACCCAGATTGCCGAGATGAAATGAAAATGATCGGAAAGGAAAGGCCAGAATTGTCAATGAGATATTAATTTGAGACGGACGAGCCGAAAGATGAATCCCTAAGTTATTTTACTATGCGCAATCTGATCTTACAAAAGGAGACATTGCTTCGAATGCGAATATTTATCAGTCATGCCTTTAATAATGTTCATTTGCTATGTCTCTTTTGGTTACAAGTTTTTGTATCTTAGCATTCTTATTTGTAGCGAACATAATAATTATTAAAAGATTTCGTGCACACGTTACTGATCTGGTAATAAATATTGAGTTTACACTAAATTTGAATTAGCCATAGTTCAGAATCAATACCAGTTAATTTATGCCGAAATATTTGTTATGAATATTTGTTATTTGAAAACTTAAACAGTGTGCTGATCTTTGTTTTGTTCAATAGTTCAATAGAGGTAAAATTTATTTGGATTCTTATAACATTATAATATTATTTCAGCGGAGCTCCCTTATTGGGTAGGTAGAGATCATTGAATATCAAATATCTTTAACATTACTGACCTAATCTGAGTTCTTAATATTCATGTCTCTTAATTCACGCCCGCTCGTTTCGAATGTACTTTGATTTCATACATAATAATTCCACTTACTATTTAGCAACAAATTATAATAACTTTATATAGTACTAGATGTGCTCGCGGCTTCGCCCGCGTGGAATTCGGTGTGTCACAAAGTTATTCCAGCATAAATACCCACCTCGTGAGGATTCTACAAGGAAAAGTAGCTCATATGTTGCTCTACAGAGAAGAGCAAAAAATCAAATAACAAGACAAAAAAGGTGAGCAGGCGAGTTAGGGGTGAGAGCCGAGGGGCGCAACGCGGACGCCAACTCGGCATGTCCTTGTACCTGATATTTTGGACAATTCACAGAAATTCGTTATAAATTGTAGCCTATGTGTTATTCGGATGTATAAGCTATATTATTGTAAAGTTTCATTAAAATCCATTCAGTAGTTCTTACGTGAAAGAGTAACAGACATCCATCCATATTCGCAAACTTTCGCGTTTATAATTTTAATATGTTTTACTATAGTTTTGGGCAATTAGCGTATGTATCACTCAAGTAAGACTTATGAAAGTGAATTAAAATTTACAGTAAGTGAAAATTTTGCTCATTTTCGTAAATTTATCGTTATATATGCAGTATTTGAGACCGCATTCCCCTCGACATATTTGGCACAGAATATTATGTTAGTTTGCCAGCGTTCGAGTGAAGTGTTTCACATGGATTTGAATATTTTAATTCGAATGATACTCAAAATAAAAGTAATATATAAAATACAACACAACAAACGGGTGGAGCGTGGTACAGTCTGCCAACGCGCCACCATCCAGTGTGGCAGAATATGGGCTGATGTCGCTAACCGTATTATACATTGATAGATGTTTGGTTAAAATTTATAATTATACATATATGTACATACCTTAACGCCAGGTCCCTTACGGGGTAGGCAGATTGCACGAGTATCAAGAATCTTTAACGTTGTTTAACTGAGGTGCATGTTCATTCATCATACATTTCCTGCACGCACGCTGCGTTCGTGCATACATTTGATGTTCATAATTATTTCCCTTATTTTTCTGGGCATTAGAACATTGGAACAATTTAGCAAATATTGACGTACATTTATATGCACAGGCCAATGAGCGTTACATTTTGAACATCGGACTCGACATCGAACAACCGTGCGTGCTTCGGAGTTATTGTAGTTAAAATGTCCAGGGTATTTGAGGAAATATCCGATACTTCTCTGATCATAGGAATAAATAATTTTTTTTTAAACTTTTGTACAATTTATTAAAAAAATATTAAAAACACCCAAAACTGTTGGAATTATACTATTATTACACATGTCTCAACTTTCTGATTTAGTATTTATTAACAATATTCTTATATTCCTAAAAACTTCATACATTATCATGCCAATTCCTTTACGGGGTAGGCAGAGAGCACCGGGGACGTAGTATGTGTATCTATAGGTTATTCATTTCTTTTACATAAACTCTATTTTCTACGCTTACTTAACCTTTCTATGGTCCAATTTTACGGGAAATTATTAGGTTTAAAGGTGACGCGACACAGTGTATAATAGAATAATGTTTTTCTCTTACCCTCTACTACCCCAATACTGGAGGACAATGGTAATATCCAGAATCCTAAGACATTCCTCATTACACTTCGCCACGATAAAGCGTAATGCACAAACATGTACATACTCGTAAATTATTATTGCAACTGATCGATTACAATGGGTGTACTGAATACGTGGTTGTAAACAAAAAGTTTACGATGTACACTATGTACATATATCTGATTTATTGTTAAAGGTTTCATGAGTGTTACACGTTATTGTCTGTGAACCGGTTTGAACCGGTTATGAACGCACGCTCGTTTTTCCGGGATGGCCCGAGTAGTCTCGTCTCTGTCGCGACGTCACTGGAATCGGCGGGAGCTCATGAAATAGGACCTCGTATAGGTCCAAAAGTTATCTTTTGAAGTGCCTTTTGGTAATTTTTTATTATGTATGCAAGTTATCTCTTGCGTTATCTTTTGTGTTTTCTCATTTACTATTCCCTATTGTTATTATTTCCTATTAAGTTTTGTTAAGCTTGAGTTACTTCCAAAATCATTATTAACAGTTTTATTACTCTGCTAGAGTGTTAAGGCCACAGTCTGCCACGCTGGCCAAACGCGGGTCGGCAGACTTCACACCTAAGAGAACATTCTTTGAGATTTTAAACTGCGCAGTTTCTCTCGCGATGTTCCGTTCGCAGCTATAGCACGTGATGTTTTTATTCTCGAACACTTTTTTAGTAATTAGACGCGTGCCGGGATTGCGACCCGGGATCCCGGGATTGCGGGCTGAATATTAAACCGCTACACTTCATTGCCTCTTTGCATATTGCTTAAATAATTTAATGCGAGGTTCTTTAATGGCAATGGTATTTTGTTTCACTACAACAGCATCTGATGTGGCGAGATGTAGCATACGATGTAGCAAAGTTGCTTAAAAGCCTCTTTTGAACCATTTCATGAACAACTAGTTATAATTCCAAAAAGACACAGAGTTTCACTCTTGAGCGCGCGCAAGTATATCGAGCAAACTATAGAATACAGTATTGTTTAAATTCTTCTGTTTTAAAGGAGTTGTTATTGCTTTGTTAGGGATGTAGTGCACTACATTATGCTTAAGTCTATGTCTTTGAGGTTCTGTTGCGGTTTTCTTAAATTATGTGCTTTTATAACAATTTTATATGTTTATAGTGCATACGAAATTGAGTTGTACTCGAGTGGAGCGTACGCGATATAACAAAGATATACTTGGATATTATTACTTTGTTTAACCTTTTATCGTTCCGCTGTTGGGACGTGGGTCTCCTCACAGAATGCGAGTGTTAAGGCCACAGTCTGCCACGCTACCCAAGTGCGGGTTGGCAGACTTCACACACCTTCGAGAACATTTAATTTTGAGACCATTTTTTTCCAAATGCGTAGGTTTCCTCACGATTCCTCTATCACATTTATTGTCAATCAGCAAATATAGTGAGTTCAGGACTATTCGGAATTATAAATATTTTGTGTTAGTGTGTTGAGGGCCAGTATGTAGTTTCTATGTACAATACTAAGTGGTCATTTCACAAGATTTGATAAGAAACATAGCATAGGAAATTGATATTGTTACGCGTAATTTCCATAGACGCAGATTAATGATTGGATAAGGATTCTTCTAGTCGTCATAATTGACATGTGTTTATAGATAGATGATAGCGATCATTAGCTGCCATTATTAGGACTGCCTCGTTGGCCGTTGTGGTTGCAAATGCGACTGCGATCTTGAGGTCTCGGGATCGAATCTGGGCTTCCGCATTACTAGATTTTTACTAACTTAGATTTTTACTAGTAAATCGGAGTTTGGATAAATAAATGGTATATGGCAATAGGCTCACCATTTATTACATAGTGGTACGTGAAAGTAATTGGTGAAACATTGGATTGTACTACACATCTCTGCCCACCTCTCCGAGGATTGCAGGCGTGACGTTATGTTTTATCAATGTTAATATCAATGATAAAATATAAAATGTTCACAAATAAGCAAATCATCGACAAAGTAAATGAGTTGTGTTAATTTTCGGGATAGGTCGTAAACAGCTTGCAAAAAGTTCAGAGAAAAACTAATATTTTTTTATGTTGTTAGGGAATTGTGTTTCTTATCGGATGAAAATATCATGTCCGTTCGCGTTCTTAATATTTATTTAAGCGTGTTGCCGGTCACGAAAGCATGAGGAGACGAAAATTAAACAGTTCAAAGACTATTCAATATTATGGTTCTGCTTTACTGTTATGTGATTGTGATGCAGTAAATATTGATTTTGTATTGAAAACGAAATATTATCGCCAACTAAGAAAATTCAAATCGATTCGAAGTGTTGTTTTTGAACTGAATCAATTTAAAATAAGGGCAATATTATATTCATGCCAACATTTTTTTTTGGGCTGTAATAGAAAATTCGTTCGAAAGAAAATATTAAGTTACTTTAATAATTTTGATATACAAAACTAATCAATTCTTTTACTAAGCAGCCATCGAGAGATTCAAGCACTTGTAATGTAATGAAACTTTTAAGAGATCGTCTCTCTAAATACAAATTTTCTATTTGAAAGAACCGCAGCCAAATGTTATATGGGTAGTTCGATATTCCATTACATTCGATGATGGAATTTAAAAGACCCGCATTAGCAACGCAGTTGTCAACTTGTGGAGTAATTTCAGATATGTCTTCAGTTGGTCTTCAAGAGGTTTAAGGTTTATAAAAAAAATACAAAATACAAAAATGTTTTATTTATATATAAGGGCTAGGGACCCGTGTTACTGGTTGTCCCGCTCATCACCGAGGCGTATAATAACAGAATCAATAATAGTTATGGAATAAAGTAGTTACATCTAAAATTAAATCTAACTATTTAATTGTTTTTTAATTACCAGCTTAAGATAGCACTGCGTCTTATGTGTGAGCGCGCGCGCGTTTGTTTTTGTGTGTGTGCGTGCTTGCATGCATGGTTGCGTGCGTGCGTTTGCATGCTTGCGCGCGTACGTGCGTGCGTGTGTGTTTAGGGTTTAAGCGCGAAGTTAAGATTGAAATCATGGCGAATCTATTCAGCGGTCTAAACAGGGAATTACGATGCGACAGCTTTAAAACTGTACAGTGCGATGGCAACAATCACGGCACCGATTACAAAGGACCGGATTAGCGGGACGCGCATACATCGGCCCGCGAGCGACTTAACAAAGGTAAATCTCTGTAATTCCACCCGTTTGCAGCGTACCCGATATCAATGTAGCTCTACATTGGGTACTATGTATGAAAACAATACGAATGTTTTTACGTGCCCGGTGCATGGCAATAGGCTCTCCACCTGTTCCATAGTGGGACGTAAACGTAACCGGTGACACGTGGGAGTGTTATGCTTTCCTCTGCCTACCTCTTCGTGGATAACAGGTGTGAAGTTACGTTTGTTTTTATAAATTCTGACTTTAAATCACAAACTGCGCGCCATTCTAAAGTACTTTAACGAGTTCTAGTAAGACATGAAAGTTGATGAGATTATTATTGGAAAACGTAAGAAAAATATTTTTGAAGAGAACTTTTCTCGCGATTTAAAATACTTGGAAGTTAGGTTAGAGTAATGATCTTATATCGTAAATTATAAACAGAAAATAGACGATGGAAGTCGACGAAGGTGAATGAAGAGTAATTCGAAACGACAATTGATGTCACTGACTAGATTTTACGTCCAGTGAATCTGACTGATGCGTCGGGAGTCATGCGTTCGATTCCCACCAAGAATGAACATTGGAATGACGAGCGCGGGTATTTGTTCCGGTTTGAGTGTGACAAAGTATTTATAATATATGTGTATACCTGACGCCATGTCGGTAATATCCTAAGAGTGTGCTAGCATATTTCACCAGTTACATTTACATCCCAGTACCGAATAGGTGGTAATGGTGCAGCCGTTTAGCCATATACCAAACATAGATCACAGGTAGATAGATAGAATAGAATAGACAGGCAGATAGAACACAGACCTCGAGCTGCAACAAGAAAATCTTAAGTTAGCGACTGAAATTTAAGCGGGCTAGTTTTGTCGAGAACAGGAAACAGATTATCACAAAATAATATTATTATTTGGTAATTTGAATAATATTGACTGCCTCGTTGGTCGTGTTGGTTGCAAGTGCGACTGCCGATCGGGAAGTCCCGGGTTTGATT
>DWEI01003139.1:0-13227 GCA_018245875.1 Mysoria ambigua | reverse complement strand
GAAACCGGGACCTCCCGATCGGCAGTCGCACCTGCAACCAATACGACCAACGAGGCAGTCAATACACTTACATAACATACAATATATAATATATTGGGTTGTTTGATGATTGAGCTGGAAACTACGCCCTGGAAATGGCCTCGCCAGTCCTTCTGCATATCAATACAACATTATAAACTTAAGCAGATTTGGACAAAGGATTCATAATGTTAATTTATTATGATCTAAAAATATGCGATAGAAGGCAAACTAACTAAAACGAGACGAGTAAATAAGGTGTTACGTACCAACCGACCCTGAATAGATAATGAGACCATGCAGTGGTCATTAAACTAGAAAGAACTTTTTTTTTTTTTTAATGTTTATACACTTTACCAGTTCCCCCTTTTTATATTAATTATATAAGTCACAGATCTGAGTAATGAACGAGGTACAACGCCGTGTAAATATGACGTCACAAATACAAGGACTACGTAACGTGTCATATATGACCTGAATATGAATAAACAACCGTTGTTATTTTATAGGAACATAACAATATATTGTTACTTACATACTGCTATCAGTAGTTGAATGTAACATTTATTCAAGGCTAGACTTCAGTATTATACAATAATACTATTCATAAATTATTATAAAGATTGTTTTTTTACGAATTACAATTTATTGGATTGCATCGTATAGCATATCATCACATCACGCCCGATTTTGCTGAAATAGATAGGCAGAGGAGTGTAGTAAGTACATTGTCAAGATTCACCACTCACGTATCACCGTTCACCTGTACCTTCGCCTGTATGAATGGTACATTTTAAAAGTACGAAAAACGCAACGTACACGACACAAATTGAATAAATGAAATCCGATATCCAAATATAAGGAGATGTGATATTAATGATGAAATACTTATGTCAATCAGTCGTCAATACATTCGCACGTTAGCGTAACGTCCTCGCCCAGAAACCGAAGGCCGAGCAGCAAAATTGCAACTGAGGATTACCTAAACGCACGAATATATTACGCGGGCCTCGAAACATTAAATATTATTGC
The DNA here is from genome assembly GCA_018245875.1 of Mysoria ambigua. Classification (NCBI taxonomy): domain Eukaryota; kingdom Metazoa; phylum Arthropoda; class Insecta; order Lepidoptera; family Hesperiidae; genus Mysoria; species Mysoria ambigua. Next base: position 12,177 of record DWEI01003139.1, on the reverse strand, counting down.
TCGCACTCGGTCACGTTTCACCCACGCTCGTGCTAGGCTGCCGGTACGTCGATTTAAATGTTTGCATACGGGGCCTTTTTCTAGGTTTTGACTAGTTGTTTTCATTAGATACACTTATTAGTAACATTATTATTCCGACAACACAAACATGTGAACTTAATGCATATTTTAATATTTTTTATTAGTTTATCGTAATCAAAATAAAAACGATCGTTAATACGAATGTAAAAAAAATATTAAACGAGTATAAAACTAATGTTTTATTAATACATTGGATTTTTAAGTAGAAAAGTACAATAAGTGCAGAAGTTTTCCACAACAATGTACATAAGCAGTTATTACAATGTAAGATCTGTAAAACTGGATGCTTCACTAATTTTAAGAATCGCATCAACAAAATCATTGTCAGACTCGGAACGACCTATGAAGGTTCTGTTGCAAATTGAAGAGGGGCTGTCCCCTCTTCAATTTGCAACAGAACCTTAAAAATTAACCAAAAAAACACTGAGTGCCCTTTTTAAACTTTTGATAATTAAAGTATAACAAAAAGATTATTTTATAATGTTTGTAAAAAGAATCACAAAAACAAAGGATTTTCAAATTGATTATATACCAAATAACCAGTCATTCGTCATGATAACGAAATAAGAATGAAAAAACGTCACATTTACAAAATAAGGACGCATACAATATTACGCAATTAGATCAAATAAGGGACAATTTATCCTTTTACAGTATAAAAGGTAGTCGGATGCGGTTTCCTGTGGCGTATGGAAACGTAATAATGATTGCATTCACATAGTATAGCAAACCGGATACGCTTGTGTTAAAACCGTATATAGTAAATGATACACAAATACCAATTCGGTAAAACCATAAAAGTGTCAATGCGCCCCAATCGTTCGTTTCGGTAATATATAGTAAGTATAGCGGTGAACAGACACGCGTAGATAGTCCTTGACTCGACACCGCGGTAGGTAATATATTGAACGGTCGCAGTATATGACGGCATCAGTTATTTACGAATAATACAACAATATTACTAATAATCCAAGCTGTCACGTTGTATTACCTATGGATCTCGTTAACGCAAAGAATTTTTTTCTTCAATTTATAGATGTCGACTGATTAGCATAGACAAATTTATGCTAATTTCGAATGGGAGTAAAGATCTTAATTAAATTTGTAATAAATATATATCAAAACTACTACAATACTTATGTAAAATTAATGTAGTATGAGCATATACATTAAACGTTTCAGTAGATAGAGATTAACTATAATATAGCATTAAAAGACGCAAATCTCAAAAGACAGAGTCGAAAGTTTATTGAGCTATTAAAATAATTGTTCCCGGCTGCTCGTTAACTAGCTTCATCCAAAACGTTATACGCTGTAAAAATGCCTTCCCAGTAGTTCTTTTTCGTCACCTGCTGTTACTTGATTATAATCGGTGAACAATTACATAAATACCGAGAATTTTGTAGTGTGTTATATTATAAATAGTATAATTTATACATAGAAACATTATTCCTTTGCTATAATATACACTAAAACTTGAACAGAATTAGGTTTTGTGCGAAATGTTGAAAAGCACAGACCTGCGATCGATTTCTTTGAAACAACAATTTTTTTCGATTCGATTAAACATACAATATTTGGTTCAAAATATATTATGTTTCGATTCAACCGGTGAATCGTGGGAATGTTCTGCATTCCTCTGCCTACCTCTTCGGGGATTACAGGCGTGAAGTTACGTTTACGTTTATGTTTCGATTCAATTAAAATTATTAACTCAATTGAATAATCTAATATACCATTCGGTTCAAGTTTGTAACCGAACACAAATTAAATAAATCAACAGAACTTAATTAATGTGTAAAGCAGGATCCCTAACGAACGCGTCGACGCGGAGATTTATACCGGAGCTGGAGATATAAACGATACTCGGAACAGGACCGAGTGGCTGATGAGAATATCCTCGATATTTCCTTGTAAATTATTACTCTTCTTACGATGAAACACTTCTCCGACAGACAACACATCGAGAAGGGATGAACGCGTACATCGTAGTCATCGGTATTAAGTGTCATCCGCAATGATCCGAGAGTATTATGTTCGCGTATGTACATAATACATAATGAAGTTACATTATATGTATATCATTATTTATTTGAAATATTAAAACCCAATGGATGTATTTATAAAACCAGATGAATAAATATAAACGCGATTTGATATTCATGTTATTAGGCCAAAAATTATGTATTCGTGGTAAAATAAAAATGCTACTTTTCAAATTAAAATTAATAAAATCATAATACAAGTAACACAAAACAAGATAAAACTCAAGCATTTGGAAATAACTGCTATTTATGAACACCGTTAAAGAACAGCGACGATCACTATACCTTTATATAGAAGCAACCATTTTTATACCAAACCCGACCACTGGAGTGAGCTGAAAGTATTAGCATCAATATTAACCACCATTAAGATTAAACAGTTCAAAAATCCGTAACATTGAACGTTGCATTACTTATCCAATTGTTATGTCGTAGAGACTTGATCTATCTACTTCTAAAATATAAAATTCTTGTGTCACAGTTTTAGTGTTTATACTCCTTCGAATCGGCTTAACCTAATTTGATGAAATGTTATATGTATATTCAGTATGTATGAGAATAAGTTTATCACTAATTTTTAAACCACTAAATGTCATGGGCGGTTCACCCGAAAATTTGTATTTTTAATTTTCTAGATAAAACATTTTGTTCTTATTTTTCTATGATACAGCATTCAAAAATACGTTCAACCCTAAACCCTTCTATAAACAACCCTCATTTTTAAATGCCATTTAAATAATGTCATTATTGTAATACCTCGTCGGTACTTGATCAATTATCACTAGATCAGTTAGATTAGACGCCTGGGATTATAATCCCGTTGGTCGTGTTGGTTGCAAGTGTGACTGACGATCGGGAGGTCCCGGGTTTTATTCCCGCGTCGAACATTACATTTTCATTACATTTTTTCGAACTACAACATTTTCTAATATAGATTTCCTTGTAGTGGTTCGGAGTCTGAATATGTGCCCGATGCATGGCAATATGCTGATCACCTATTCCATAGTGGGAAATAAATGTTACTGGTGAAACGTGGGAGTGTTCTGCATTCCTCTGTCTACCTCATCCGGAATTACAAGCATGAAGTTACGTTGAAATGGGAAGAATTTGAGCATTGATGTCTTTGGAAACTTTGTTCAGAATTGTCTATGGCAGGTTTTGGAAAAATAAAACAACTTTGAAAAGGCTGTACGGAGTTCGCCGGGTCAGCTAGTTGATTCATAAATCATGATACGGGCCGGGTAACAGGCACTGTGTTGCAGCTTCATGTCCCCAACTCGCCTCATGATGCTTTACATTTATAACATGTAAATCTGAGGCGCAACACCTGGTTACTATTCGCATATGTTATGCTAATATGCAGGAAACCGACCAAATTGATAGATTATGACGCAAACATTTAACGTTCCCGCGAGCAAGTATCTACTGTTGAAGTAAAAATGTAATAATAAATACTTTTATTGCGGGAAACTTATATAACAAACTGCTAAGAAACGAATCACAGATAAAAATGAAAAATACTCACTTTATTTGGAGATTAACTTATCTCATACACTAACGATGAGAAATATATAGGTACTGAATTAATTTGACAAAACAGAATCACTCGATATATGCACAACTATAAACTGTTTCATCAATTTATCATTAACTTTATCATTAATCACGTTTAAGAATCAGCACCTCCCCCCTCCCCAGTCCCGCCCCCCGATTCCGAGGAAATGAACATCATAAATAATAACAGTGCAAAATTAATCCATCCATTGGCAACGGATAAATAAAACACTACCATTGGTTAATGCATACCGATGTTGATTCTTAGAAGGCAATAATAATCCATGTGAGGACAGAAATATCAATGCGCATGTCATTTGTATTCCGTTGAGACACAGCGGCGTGATATTCACAACAATGTACCTACTTATCAACACTGAGATATTGAGTACTTGTGAAGCTTGTTACTTCCTTCAATAGGTTTTTGTTGTTAAATATACAGCAAACTCTACCTCTACAGTTTTTACAATTGATAAAGTTGTGAGATTATAGAAAATGCACAATAAGAAGTAATTCATTACAATAAAGACATACAGTAAAGAGGGTTTCAGCAATAAAATGTAATAGTGCTGAAACAACGTTCAGAGATTAGGAATTTCACAATATTTCACTTCAAAAATATCTATCTAAATATCGCTATCAAGAACTAAGTATATTTGATTTTACTCACATGGAGTAAAATTCTATCCTTGACTAATATTTGAAAACGAAAATGATTCTAATACAAATTTAAAATGAAATTGATTCAGAAATAATATCAATATGATACCAAGGAATATAGAATATAGAGCGTGCACAATAAGAAATTTAAATTTAAACATTATCTGAATCAAATGCTACAAACAATAAGATAGAAATCAAACAAGAATCTGTATCAATTAATATTCCACAAGGAAACGGCTACAGCGGTGCATATTTTATTATGTTTCTTGTAAACTCAATAGTCAATAGAATAGCAATTAACAAATTTAAAGAACTAATAATTATATAGCAAAAAACTTTATATAAAGTATGAATAGGTACAGAGAAATAAAAATATCACATTCGATAGCCAATGCTGTCTATGAACGTTCATTGCGATTTGATAAAGGCGCAAATGGTTTAAATAATATTTTCGTCAATGTTAGAAATGTCAAATATTGGTTTTATCAAAACTTGATCTTGCTATACAGGTTTTGAATAAGTCTTTACTGGATCTGATTGTTGTCATAAATATAGAAAGACAGAAAAACGTTTGTTCAGTCATAGTAACCAATCTTTGTGTCGTTTAATCTTTGGACAGGATTCTTTATTCAGAATGAGATCTTCTACTGGCTAAACTACTAGCCAAGACCTTTTACGCGTCTTACAGAAATTTGTAGAAAACTATAACGCGCGTACATTTCCTAACAATGATTTTGTTATACCCGAAGGATGGTTAAATTTATTGAAAAACCTATTTAAATTTTTCGAGTACACTTATAGTTATTTAAATATGAAGTCGTACTTCACCGACCATTGGCCGCACTCAACTTTAAGTCGAAACGTGCGTAATTTGCATCAAAACAGCGCCGCTCACTACACAATCCGCTCGTGACTAATAAGACTACAAAGAACAACTCGTGTGGGCATCGCGTCGTTGTTACGAGAGAACTAGAAGTTGATTCTAATACGTGTATTGAGAATACACAGAACAGTACTTTAAAAATATACACTTTTACGAGAAAGATCGTTTTCGAAACGATCATATTAGTAAATATTATAAAACGGATTTGATATGATATGATTATACTACTGTAAAGTAAGTAGTATAAAGACATAAGGAGGAATTAGTACTAGATTTACAACAATGGCTTAATGAAACGGCCACATTTTTATCATACAAAAAAGTAGCTAGTGTGCGCTATAACATCAAAATGCGATGCATTTATCATTTTATATCTAAGTAGAAAAAAAAATATCAGTCACTGTATCGTTGAAAAGAGTATTGATGTCGATGATAAAGATGAAACAAATAATAAAGAAAGTACTAGGTACATATTAATGAGTTACCAATATACAATAGTGTATACAAAATTATTGCATTAAAAATTCATGGCGTTATGAAGGTCAAACTGGATTTAATGGTGTAATTTTCAAACTAATGAAATATATTAGATACTTTTTGGTGAACGACATACGTATATCTGGTACGAAAATTGTGCCAGATAGTAGAATTAACTAAAATTTTATTATGAGAACTAGCGTGTGAAACAAGAGGCAAAATCAATAAAATATCGATGTCTACGGTTGTAATAATAATCGAATGGAAAACATAAAGAAAGTGAAAACAAAGTCGCCCCCGCTTCCCGCCTACACGCACGTCCAACAGCATGAGATGGGTATCATTTGTACAGTTCACGGTTATTTCGCTAATACAAAGAGTAGACGAATACCCACTGCATAGCGATGAGATTTCACCGCAGTGCCGAAAAAAGTAGAAAATTAAAAATAAAAGCATAAATGTTGCTATTTCGACGATATGGAAACAAAGTTAAGATATAACAATCGATTGTAAGAAACAGATTCCCGCTAAACGAAGTCCCTCGTCATACCTGACGCAATAATTATAGCATAATGGAAATAATTTTATTCTTTTACGAAACGGATTGTTTTGATAAATGTTTTCAAATATTATGCCATGTTCATGATATAAAATGAAATATCATCACCCATTAAATCAAGAGGACCGCTATTTATATAATGTAACGGAATTACAACAATTAACAAGTTTGAGTAAGATTGTAGTAATATGTTAGAAAGATATGCAAAGAAAAGGACAAACACATTATTTTACGAATATCATTCTGATCTGATATCATCTGACGTTGAAAAAACAACAAATATGGCACAAGTCTAACAAATACATTATTCGGGTTCGATTCCCGAAGTACACTATTACATTTTCTGATTTACATGTTCTACTAGTGGTTCAGAGTCTGAATATGTGCCCGGTGAACGGCAATATGATCACCACTTATTACATAGTGGGACGTCAACTTATGAAACGTGATCGTACCACACTCCGCTGTTTATCTCTTCGGGGACTACGAGCGTGGTGTTACCGACATGTCGATAATTTTTTACCAATGAATATATCTTTTTCTACATAAGGATTAAATAAACATATTATTCAAGTGTTTTCTTGTGTAAATGGATTAATGTGTAAAAATCCAGCTTTATGACAACTTCGAGTACGATGCTTAAATTGTTAACAAGGGAAAAAATAATTTGCAAAATATAAAAAAAATACAGTTAAATGACAATATATCTTTACAACATTTACAAGGAAATATAATAAAAAGATAAGACTATATTCTCCAGTATGTTAGAGACTAGGATTTGGTTTAAATTTGTGAAGCGAAATGAAAAGCGATATAACACAAATATTCATGTGTAATATCAATATCACACCACTAAGCAAGAATAATTATTTAAATTAGATGCCTATAGTGAGTAATAAGTAGACTGAAATGCACGGCAGGGAACGTTTGAATGGAATAAGGAACGTAAGATTATACGGATCAATGTGATTGATGGGTGAATGGATGACCGGAAGTAATCAGTGTCAAGATGTTCGGCGGTTTCGCGTTCTCCACTTGCTTTGCGCATAAAACTAATAGATGAAGTGTTCGAAATGTACAATTTAATTACGAAAGTTATACCATCCACATCTCAAAATTTCTGGTCACATATTAAATCAAATAATCCATAATCGAAGTAATAGCATCGAAATACCGGCGACTCGCGGTTTTCACACATTGAACTATTAATTTATTTTATTGATTAATAGAACCATTGATTGAAGTAGTAAACAATGAATATAGTAAACCCAAATTAAGTATTTTCAAGTTGTAGTTAAAATAGTATTTAATTGCGCAAACATTACAAAGGTATGATAAACTAATCAAATTGGCGAACTGGATATTTGTCACGATCTGAATCACGCTTCACGGAACGAGTTTCGTTTCTGCTAGGAGGAGCACGAACGTTCTGTTCTCGACTGTGGGGGCTCTGGTCGATACGATGAGTACCATTACGCATTCATATTTACAAGAAATAAAAGTTGCATTGCTATATTATTTATGTGTATTTTGAGCTTTTTTATAGTTTGTTTTGCTCAAGCGAACTAAATAACGGCGTGTTGTAATATAAATAATTTAGATCATAATATGCATCAGAAATTACTGGTTCCTCCAAATTTATTTTAATATATACTTATTAGAAATCTATCAATACCATCGCCACAACAACGCTTTTTACAATGAAACGTAAAAACGAAAGAGAAATATACAGATTCATCAACACCCAATTTAAAAAATCGTTAAAATTTCTTGTTAACAATAAATCGACCAAGACAGAGTGCTTCAGAAATTAGTTGAGGTAAGCAAGTCATAATTTTCAAAGCTATCTAACAAATCACCAGGCGAAGACTGCTCAATTTAAATGACTCAAACACGCCATGCCAGTTCGGAGTCAAATAGACGTGGGCGTATGGCCAGTGCGGTGAAATTTAAAACAAATATCACTTACCTCGTCGTTACTATTTAGATTTACAAAAAGTTGAGGATTCTAAACATTTTAAATTAAAAATAATAATATAGATTAAATCAATGAGTTACATTACATATGTAAAAAACATTTTAAGGATGAGGCCTAAAAACATAATGTTTAAGATGTTAATGAAATTTGAAAAAATCATAAAATATTTTACTGTTAATATGTAATTCTATTTAAGCCTTACCTATGTAATTGTACTTAATATTAATACAATGGCCCAATATAATTGACATCTAGAGTTGTTGACAGTTTTTTATTTAAATTTCCGATTTGAAGAGGCGGCTCGGAAGTATTATGGGTCAAGTTTGTTTAGTTTTTGACTTCGACTTGTTAACGCGAAGTAAACATGCTTCTCAAGGTTTCACTTTTATCCAGCTGAAGTTCCGTTGAGACCATTTATCACCAGTAAAAGTTGACCTTATAAAAACAATTAATATTTTTGTGACTGCCTCGTTGGTCATAGCAAGTGTAACTGCCGATCGGGAGATCCCGGATTTGACCCCAAGGTCGAACATAGCAAAAATTTTCTAATTTAGATTTTATAGTAGTGGCTCGGAGTCTGGATATGTGCCCGATGTATGCTAATGGCTCAGCACCAGTAAGACGTAAACGTAACCAGTGGAAAGTGGGAGTGTTCTGTATTCCTCTGCCTGCCTCTTCGGGGAATACAGGCGTGAAGTTACGTGCCATACCTATCTTTTGAGGAACCTAACAAGAACTTACAAACAAGTATCTAGACTGGTAGAACAATTTTCACAAGTGTTCTGAGGAATAAACATCAAAGCTGAATAATTAGTTGATTTGTTATAGTTAATTCAATTGCCTCGATCCTTAACTGCGAAAATGCAAGTAAATATTCATTTTAGACGAATTTTCTTTCTGTAGGAAAAAAATCAAAATCTTTTATTACTTTGAGACAATTAAAAATATATACTACAGATCCGAAATTCTCAGCGAACGACTCAATCGAAAGATTAATCGATTATTCCCATTAGTCATTAAGTCTCGAGACGTATCCTCGAACACGTTCGTCCACAGAGATACAAAAATAGGACCGCACGGGCCGCGTGAAACACAAATGTCTAATACGGGTCGGGAACCTTTTGATGTGGATGAATCTTTACATTTAGTGCCTTATGGATCCCAAACTGGTGCCTTGTATATATTCATATATCGCATGCAGAATAACTGCATAAATAATAATCAAAAGTTACTGTATTCTATATTTCAAACTCTGTAAACATACAATCAGTAATACAAAGCTTTTATACCTACTTGTAACATAATTGTAAGTTAATAAAGTAATAATAATATATTAAAATATATATTTTAACATAAGATTATCTGATATCAATCATTTATTACATAAAATACTGACTATAAATATGGAATAAAATATTTACTACCTCATTGGTTGCAACTCCTACCTCATTGGTGCGACTGCCGATCGAGAGTTCCTGAATTCAAATCTCAAATCTGACATTACATTTTTTCCTAATTAAGATTTTCTAGTAGTGATTTAGAGTCTGGATATCTGCCCAATTGAATGGCAAAAGGCTCACTACCTATTCCCCAGTGGAAGATAAACATAACTGGTTAAAGTGGGAGTGTTCTACATTCCTCTGCCTACCTCTTCGGGGATTACAGACGTGAGGTCATTACTGTTACTCTATTTTATCTTAATAATAACCTCTTTTCATCGCATATTTTTATTGGGCTAATTTAAATCTAAGTGGTGCAAGCACGCTACTCTATTGTGTTTCAATAAATCCTACCAAACGCGCTCTTGTGCACTATTTTTACTATGGATGCTTTGGTTAACCACGGATAAATAATAAAATTCAAACGAAAATGACATTATTGAATTACTCCACAAGGAAACCAAAGGTTCCCGATCTCTGGGCTGTACAAATGCAATACCAATCCCTTTTATAGATGCACAGTTACATTCTGGACATTCCTCGCGTGAAGAGTCTGCTATACTCTACTGGATTATTTACCTTTTGCTGTTTGCTTGTTGACAACATTTATATGGTCTCGCGAAATAGAGGTCTGACGGCGTGTACACTTAGGGATTTATGTCTGACTTACGCATAGCGATTAACGTTGAGTACTCGAGTAATGACGGGTTACATTACTTTGAAAGTTGGCGAATGGAAATATTCAGGCGATTAGTAGAAATAGTTAAAACTTCGTACGGATATATGAGATAACCTGAACTAATGAACCTAACTGAAAAATAAACTGGTACATAAATTCAATAATACGGTAATTGACAAGTTCTATAAACATAAAAATTACGTACAGAATAAGAAAACATCTCAGAAGATTACACGACTAGAAAATCTAGACTTGACTAACAAACATCGCAAATCGTTGCTAGATCGAGCAAACTAGAGAAGCTGCGTTTATAGACATTGCAATTTTATGGTGTGAAAAATGAAGACAAGGAAGACGGCCGACAAATATATCGAATAAAGCTCCTGAAGGACAGAATAGAAATAATATAGATGATTACAAGGCATATATAATAAAGCTGTAACTATTTATGATTTACATACACTGGAGCAATTCCATTTTCATGGTGGGTAAATTTAAACGACTTAATTGGAAAAAGATTAACTTTTCTGATATTATTGAATCATCATTTATGCAGGCAAATATAATAGTAGACTATATATAGCCAAATATTAAATTCACAACTGGTTTACAGGTAGCACGACATGACGTACGATTGATTGACGGTTAAATCACTTAATTACAATCTTAACCTAAGTATTCAGTTAATCATCGCAACCTACAAACAAGTGGGTGCTTAGGATAAGGACCTTTTAATGGAATTTTTAAGTGCTATAATAATACCCAGTATATCAGTACAAAGCTTTATTTTCTTGTGTACGTGGCAAATGGAAAAGACCACTTGAATTTTTCACCAAAACCCATAAACAGTTTTCGAAACCAGCATCCGTGGGCGAAAAGGTTGATGAATACAAAATGAAGTATGTCAATTCTGTGATGATGGAAATATTTAGCGTTTGTTGTTCCCGTAAGATACGTGGCTAAGAAGTATAATACGATGATAATTATCCATAAATAAAGGTTAAGCCTGGAAGTCATTATATATAAGAAATCAATCTAAAAGCGATAATACTGCCAAATGTTCCTTAATCAAATATTTTGAATTATATCGTATTGCATTGTATAAGATACTATTGTTCTCGTTAATAAGAGTTATAATATATCCATTGTTAGAAAAAAGATTAAGATGCATTGCTGAATGGTGTATAGTTTACAAATAACAGACATTTATTAAACTTACGCAAAGTCATATCGACGCCCTTGGTTTTCCGCTGGTCCATAAATATTTTTGTTATGTCTCAAATCAGGCGTCGTGAGATTGAAAAATAACTTTTCGATGTGGGTATGGATTCCTTAGCATTGATTTACGAGATGGCACGTAGATGCCATATAGGTCACACGGATTACTTATGTACTACGAAAAGTACTGAAGTACAATTAGTGTTTGGTTCAAATGCAAATGGGTTGGAATTCCTGAGGACTTAATTGAAACCGCATGCTACTGTACATTTTGTTGGTTATAATATATCGGATGCGATAGCGTCGAAAGGATACTCGTAAAATACAAGGCACAAGCACGGCAACTCGTAAGGCACAAGCGTAATGAATAATTTCAAAATGGAAATTTGAAAAATGGATCATGGGTTGTGCTTAATGGGTAGAGCATGCAAAATTTAAATAATGTAAAATTAAAAATTACATTTACATAGTGTAAATCTATTGCATTTCATAATGCAAATTTAGTACCAAAATAAGTTTATTCTATTTAGTACCAAAATAAGTTTATTCTATTTAGTACCAAAATAAGTTTATTCTATTTAGTACCAAAATAAGTTTATTC
>DWEI01003138.1:0-13228 GCA_018245875.1 Mysoria ambigua | reverse complement strand
ATAATTTTTTATCCCAAAATAAATTTAAATAAAATAATATTCAAAAACATCACCTGTATCAATTTCCAATAAGCAAAAAATATTCGTACGTATAAAAACAACAACATGTATTAAAAACCAACAACCTTACTAGCGTCTGTCGTTTGTGTGAGAACACTACAAAAGTCGCACAACGAACGGTCAGCGGAAGATGCGAGCGACGCGCGAGTTAATGGTCGCGTCGATTAAAATCAGTTTACGCAGCCAAAACTAAGATACGTAGCGGCATTAAAATGTAGCAGACGTCGCAATGCAACTGACGCACCAACAATTCATGCGCACCCCGTACATTTCGCGTCAGACGCTGACGGACGTTCGTAACGTATCGTCGTCCGCCGACTAATGAACGCATTACCAACGAGAGACAGGACAACGGGGACGAACAGACGTCGTAATTAGAACGCTTGTATTTACTGTAGCATGCCAACTGGATGCGAGTCTGGACAAGAGTCCTCTTTCTGGGTGGATAGAGTTAAAACCACCCGAGGATGATAGATGCCCTCGCCTTAAAGATTATTATTATTCAGTGCAGTATATAAAGTAATGCCTTACGATGTCTGCCTTCATCGTCACAAGAGATTTTGAAGCACATTAGTCATGAAGAAACCAGCACCACTCGAGTGGAAAATTTTTGTTCTTAATAACTCCCCAAACTTCTTATTGAAACTCGACTCAAATCAATTCACTTAACTATAGTACCGTGATGCAATACAATTTCAAATACCATACACAACTCTATAGCAATAGAACAAAATTTGTTAATGAAGTCGTATAATTATATAATATTTCTCAGTGCAGCAGAACCAGCACGTGCTCGTGTCATTGCGCGCACAGACAGCTAATTAACACATGAATCATTAATATCATTGTTTATTCCTACATGTTGTATACAAATCAAGTTACACATATTCGTAGCACGCGCCACGGGGTTATGCGAAGTTATTATTGACATTTAGTGCTCTGTAAATTTAAATACCATATTTGAATACTGTGATAATACAGACAATTTATACCGATGTATAGAACGCTTTAGAGCTCACGACCCGCGGCTCTGCCGAGTAGAGTCTCAGTACCGAGACAACGATAAGGCATTGTCACGAACCAATAAACGACACGCTACAGAATATTAATAAAATCTATGAGCTATACATTGAACACGCGTTTAATCAGCCTGGTTACAGACAATCTTATGATAACAATATGCTGGTTAATCTTTTATATAACACTAACAATTACCCCTAACTTCATTCCAGATATAATTTTATTGTCTAATTTATTGCCCGTCTCTGTTTTTAACATATATGTATAATTATCCAAAAAGTACTCTAGCTTCCAATACAGCTTATACCAAAATCGGATCAGCCGCTTCGGAGACCAGCTCGAAGGGACAAACAATGATGTATAACATGAATGTTTAATTTCGGTTTATTATATGAACTCATAAATACATTATTTCATATACATAATAATAATCACGTTCAAACCGTAGAGATCACAGACAGACACTTAAATTTTATTTATACATACAGATATAAGACAGGTAAGACAAGAGTAAGATGGTAGTCTAAAGAAGTACTAGGTTATCTTACCGGTAAGAAAACTTCACGCCTGTAATACCCGAAGGGGTAGGCAGAAGAATGCAGAACATTCCTACGATTCACCTGTTTCGTTTACGTCACACTATGGAATATCTAGACTCCGAACCACTACTAGAAAATCTAAATTAGAAAATTTTGTAGTGTTCGACCCGGGAATCGAACCCGAGACCTTCCGATCGGCAGTCGCACTAGCAACCAACACGACCAACGCAGTCTGCAATCTTACCGGTAAAATTCAAAATGTACGTTTTCATATTATAATATAATTTGTACGCTGAAGATGAACATTAGATATTCGGAAGCCGCCACGCCCAGAGCTCCCCGTAACGTCCTGAACGGCGTGTAAAGCTCCGCCGCCGTGGCGTGGCAGCTGCTCAGCGTGGCGGGCTGCTTCCGTATTCACTTCCTCAGAGTGGAATGGAAGTTCGTCCACAGATAGAAAACGAAGTATCGACAGCGTTAATAATTGAACAGAAAAGTTTCAACTTCACTTTTTATGGTCATGGTGTTAATCGTGTCTTTTTTTGATGAAAGTAACGTGGAATTGATGAAGATATGATTGATCCAGTTTATTATAAATTTCCTAATAATTAAATATCATCTCTAAGTAGCTTACAGTTGTCTACTAGTATGCGTTACTTAAAGTTACAAGAAGAAGGCGAAAATCTATATAAATATATGGGCGCATATATTCAGCATCCGTGCAGCATCTGGATTTAGGCAGGCTGTTGATGATGTACTCGAATTCGAAGACAGTGTGCAATGACCTCGTTAAGGGTGTTCATGCCCTGCAGATTTAAGATCGGGATGAGGGTGATGATAATAGTGATGGGCGAAGACGATTATAATATCAGTAAACACTGGCCTCAAATATTCGTATCAGTCGTACAGAGTTACAAAAAATATATCACTATATTTATTGTCCTTATCGTTATGATAAGATTTGTTACTAAACATTTGAATATTCTTAACACTACAGAACACGTCAATAAATTATATACTAGCTGAAATTGCTTCAGTAAAACAATATCTTCAGTTTATCTCGTGGTTTACAATCGCCGCGGACTAATAAATACTCGAGCCGCTGGCGAGATAACCGTGACAGTGTAAGTAAATGTCATTTTGTAATGTTCTTGTCTTGTATGGGACTTTGCATTGAACGGATTGAAGAGCAGGGGGTAGTAGTACATAACGCCTATATTCCCCGAAGAGGGGGACAGAGGCATGCAGAGCACTCCCACGTCTCACCACGTTACGTTTACGTCCCACTATGCCATGCACTGAGAACATATCTAGACTCCGAGCCATTAGTGGACAATCTGAGCAAGCTAGCCGATAATATAAAATTAGACCATATTGTCATATATGAAAGTATTTTCAAATACCTGCCACCGACCGAGTTACCGTAGTACGCAGGGAATATGATGACACATCGTCAAGCAATAACTGATAAGTACATAATACACCCGCAACACGTGCAGTTAGTACCGGTTGCTGCTTAATGGGTCACGCGTTCAATCCGTACAGATAGCGAGAGCAAGTTACTGTTGCGTACATTTCACCTGAACAGTTTATGTTTTACAACCGAGGATTAGCTTTTTGGTGATACATTTTTACGCAAAAGTAATTAGCATAAAAATGTAAATCCTTGCATATCTTCACTCTTCACTATCTAACTCGATATGATCCCAAATAAACAAATCCCGTGCTTTAGTAATAGACAGTTGGTACGTTATGTGTATATAATACATTTCAAAGTTAATATTTATATTATTACATAATTTTACAAACAAGTACAGAACGCGCACATCTTGCTCGTCATATAAACATTTGCCTTGGATAAGAATCAAACTCGTAATCCCTGACTTCATAAAGAGGTTCATTAGCCATTGGACGAACGCACGGGTCAATTATTCGATCTGATTACGATAGCGCAGACTTCAAACCTACTCTAGGTTCTTACTGGGTTCGCACTGTACGTCCATGTTGTGAGATATTCAAAAAGTAAGTTAAAATTAACTAATTTAGGGCAAGCTTCGTCTATGTCTACGAGATCAATAAAATGTCTCACAAAATACAAGCAAGTAAAGAAAGAAAATGAAATTTGAAAACTATTCAACTACTAAGTCACCAACAGTGAAGCTAATTACGGTAACTACATACATCAAAAAATGACTGAGTTACAATATTGCACATAATATTGCCCAACGCGCGGCCGCCTATCATTTCTAACGCACCGTAAACGCTCGAAAACGTGGCGCGACTCGTTGCGGCGCCGTCTCGCTCGCGTGCACTGCGCGGCTCGCGGGACGGACGTTCGCACTCGGGGAACCACGATGTGTGCGTGCGCGTGCGTGTGTGTGCGTGCGTGTAGGGTGTGACAATTAGTAAACTGGACTGGACATCTTTAACACTAACAAATTACAAACCAAACCGGAAATTACATATACCACCTAAAAGTATGAACTAGAGCATTGCCAGATTATTTTCGTAACTGCATTTACTTATGTTAAAGCCTCCAAGCAACCAACAAATATGTCGTGGAGCATAATAACCATGTTTTCTTTGTTCGACGAAGCAAAGCGACAATTATAACTTTGTATTTATCTATCAATATTCGAATTTACTTACTAAATGTGTAAACAAAAATAATAAATAAATTCAGATAATTCTATACATCTCCAATAATGATAATAATCGTATGTGCATATCATATACGATAATTTATAGAACAATAATTGTGCCTATAGATACAGAGGTCAGGGAGTATCTTTGCTGCAAGCACACAAATGGAAGTCCTTCTTGGACTGAACAATAACTTACATTTAGTTACTGTATCTTGGCGAGGTCAACGGACGAAAACAGAAGCCTAGTGACAAGGTAAATAGTATCACGCCTGTATTACCGGAAGTGATAGGTAGAGTCATACAGCACACTTCACCATTTTCTTGTCATACTGTACTTCCCACCGTGGTTTAGAAGTGAACCTATTGCCACACATCGATCACACAACTTAATTCCAAACCCAGGATTTCTTCCACTCGGTTGCTTCCACTCGGCCGCTGAGGCAGTACCCATTTCAACTCTAAATGGGCAAGCAGCAAGCTTCAACGTAGACTGTTGTATGATAATGACCAAAGCTTATCACGCGTTATTTATGGCCGGTCGGTTTGAACTCAGCGCCTGTCAGCGAATGGTGCAATGAAACGTGATGTGATGCGAATGAGAAATAGCGCATTTTTGGATCACTATGCTACAGGCGATTCGCCGCAACCCGCCTGATGCGGCCTCAGACGAAACTGCCTATTCACCTCCGCATTAAAGAGCCCTAGGTTATTATATGTGGTCTGGAAATACAGTATCTCATGAACCATGGACAGTGTATCCTACTACTCTGCCTACCTATTCGGGTATTACTAGCGCGATGATACGTTTTACGAAAACATACTACCTCTGCCTACTTATCTGAGCCTATTTCAGTAACTCCTGTTTGAAATTGTACAGAATATTATCAGATAGATCTGACACTTGAGAAACTAAGAGTTAATATTAAAAAGAGAATCAGTAACTAAACATGAATAGAATTATGTACCTAAATGTATGCAACGCTAATGAATGCGCAAAAGGAAAACATAACAATGACTTTGTTTAAGATATATTCATATAATCGTATTCTTCTAAGCGTCTGATGTCAAATTTAGACGTGGACCATGAGAGTAGAAATATGCCAAACATAATTTAAAATAGGCCGTCACAGAAAAATAGACCTAACGAGAGGTGAGATTAATGAATAAGTTTTAATAGTTACACACGGTGACTTGTGGGCAAAGTGGTAGTAAACTGGATATGCGTAATAATCAGGCGTTCAGAATTCATCAGAATCTCTCAAGAATAAACAATATTGGAATGAAATGATTATAAACGGAAAATTCACAGTGTTTACGTTAGTTTCACGGTAAACTAGCATCAGAGTCAAAACCAGTGTTGGGAGGAGATTATTGTTTCATATTACTATAAATTAAAACATAATGAGAGAACTTACTGTAATTTTGATTGCTCACTGAAAGGGATATTGATACTTTAAAAGTTCAAAATATCAAGAGAAAATCGGAAGAGTTCAAATGCGAAATATAAAATATATTAGCACTGACTCTATGAAAAAAAATAATTAAATAACTGAAAACACTTGTAAATCGAAATGTGAATTTAAACAGTGTTCAGTTCACGTTATTACAGTTATAAATAATCGCCGAAGCGACACGGGCGCACGCTAGGCAACGGCCAGTTCACTACTGAACTTATTATCGTCTCCACACATTCTTTATCTCGGATATTGTATAAATAGCTTGACAAATTTTAATTGTGCACGATAAATACACTATTGTGCTTCCCATTAATTATATATTTACGTATATTAAAATTTATGTCAAATACGTTTTTATTTTCGGACTGCTTCGTTGGTCGCGTCGCTTTCAAGCGCTACTGATGATCGGCAGATCCCAGGTTCAAATCCTATTAGATTTTAATGTTAAATTAAACTTTTTATAAGTGGCTCCAAATCTGGAAATGTGTCTGATGTATGTCAATAGAACTATCACCTAATCCATATTGGAACGTAAACGTAACTGTTGAAACTTGAGAGTGTACTACATTGCTCTATCTCCCGCTTCGGGGATTACAGGTGTGATGTTACAGTATTGATATAAAAATATTATGTTGGTGATTTGTTAGCAGTGCCTCAAAATTTAAAACTGAAATACATACGATGATCCAAATCGTGATAAAACTTTCTATTCGCCACATACAATTATAATAATTACAATACCGTAAACCATCTTCCTCTTGACCAGTTTATTCTAATGTTCGCAGCCTTAAATGTTCATCTAAATATTTCTGAATAATATTTATAATAAAACCATTTTTCATATGAAATAAAGTAAGACTATACTTTTTTTACCGAAGTATATTTTCTAATTTATAAATAATAAAAATTACATTTGTTAAATTTACGAGTATTAATTAATTTACTTCACTGTAAAATAAATCATAACAAATTACATTAATTAATAAGCTAATTACTGCATTTGAACTTAAATTAACAACAACAGTTATGGTTACTTTACAAACTACAACAATTCATCATAATGTAACGACTTTTAATTAATTAATGAGAGGGATTTACATAAATACACCAATTAGTTAATAAAGCGCAAAGCGACGTGCCCCCTATACAAAAACTGCGTTGTAAAACTACATATGTATTAAAGTAATGTGAAGTGCAGGAAAACATCATGAGGAAACCTGCACACCGTAGAGTTCTCCATGATGTTCCCTAAGGCGTGTGAAGTCTGCCGACCCGCACTAGTCCAGCATTGCTCGCTATGGATGTAATCTTTCACATTCAGAAAATGGAACGATAAAAGGGTCAATATAATGATTTAGATGTACTGATAAAAATATTATATGTATTGCATTTTGTTTACAGTATTGCAATACTGCGATTTTCATACCTTTCTAATCTTTATCGCCCACGACAATTACTCGCGGCAATTATTGTCCATGGGTAATTGTTGATTTGTTAATTATACACGAGTACTCACACTACACACTAACGACGTGTGACGATGTCGACAACATATACATGGATGCGATGTGCTTCATTCCGGGACAGATTTCACGTGACGAATACAAGTAGAGAAATTATAAAAGTGAAATGTAAAATTACTTTGTCGTAAGATGTAATATAATAATATGCGACCTATTTTTCATTATGAAACCTTTATAAAAAGTTTTAACTTTCAGCTTATGTTAGTATCTGTGTACCTGTGACGCATTCTGTTTCTAGTTTGACAATTGATTGCCTTATGGCCAATCGTATCACTATTGATAATTACATAAAAATACATTAAGTTTTCAATACATTTTTACTGTTATACATTCGATCGTCATATGTCTAAGAACATTATTTAAAATCACCTCTAAGACCACTGTAATACACTTATAATAGACAGAAGGTATTTTTTTCAATACTCCTTTATTGATAACTGAAAAGTCAAGATAGACCAAACAAATAATAGAAAAAGAAATTCGGTTGACAAACAGACAGGTAAAACGTATCGAATTGTATTGCCTTTACCCATTTATATATAGTTAATATTGTATTAGTTTTTAGCCTAGCGACCAGCGGGCTTGTGTCCTAAGCCTGAGGTTGAAGATAATTTCCACCCATAACAAATATCTATATGCAATGACTGCAAATAGGTACTTATTTTGAATTTTGGAGAAAAGTTGGACATATATTGGGAACATGAGTTAATAGTTAATAATTGTTCCAATATATGGAACATATCGGGGAATAATCGTAGATATCAGTTGTCCGGTTACCACAGCACAGGCCCTGCCTAGTTTCAATTCTAATGACCGGGCTATCGTTATTTCCCATAATGATATTGTTTGTACACGCTGTTCAAGTAAAACATCGTTTGTGTACTCGACATTGGGTACGTCGTCTGGGCATGCCTCGAGTACATTCAGCCATCAGTCAATTATTCCATATCTATTATTTACTGTTGGCGCTTGATGGCTGGCATCGTATTAGTCATGTCTGGCGTGCCACACGACAAAAGAATAGACTTGCGTCAGAGACCCTAGTTCAATTAACAATTTATTGCTCACATAATTCATTTTTGTTATTAGACTTTAATTGTTTCAGTTTTCAATATGTCGTATACATAAACATAATATGTTTCTAAATGTTTTGTAGGTGAATTAATGTAATTTAGTTGTATTGTAAACTTTAAACACCTCTTGATTATATGAATTTTACACATTATCAGCTAACCCCAGTCCGCTGCTAGACGTAGGCATCGCCCGATGAGGATTCATGTGCACTTCTATATAGGATCCAATAATCCTCACACTAGGTATGTTGATTGAGGATCGTTTAACTCGAGGATTACAGAGCAGTCTCTCGCGCCGCCTCCGCTACTGCTCGGTGACGGCCAGAGCCTGCAGCCACGTCTACACTGGTGCACTATACCGCGAACACACGCACGTCATTTCGCAAAGGCCCAGGAATTCTACCCGGCCAAAGCATCTCATCTATAAGCCACGATGCCGCTTACCGGCGTGGACAAAGTTACACAAAATAAGACATCGAGTTGCCGAAACTGATTATAGTATTGATTATTACAAGAATTCCTAGCTTAGCTTATTATCTTATTACTATTCAAGATGATCGCACATGTAATTGAAATATATGTACAAAAGCGTGATTTGTACGATTGACAAATTATTTATTATTTTATTATATAACACGCCTAATGCTTGTCGTTAGCAATGTCACATTATGTCGCATTGACTTGAAAATATCCCATTCTGGAGTTCATATGGATACTGCATGGCATTGAACTGTGCGCTGTATACTGTGATTAGTTGAAATAATAAGAACATCGCGACATCTCACACACAACCGCCGCAGCCCGAGCTGCGCGCAGCACGCGGCCCTTACAGCATCCTAAGCCTATATCAGTCTCCTCTTTCGACACTCTATTCTGAACGGGTCGTGGAATGTATTCTAACTCCGCCTCGACAAGACAGTTTTAATTCATAGCGCAGAAATGTATGAAAAACTTTTCATAGTCAATACTGAGGGTGCTGGTATGATGGAATAGCTTGACCAGGGTTCGATTTTAAAGTTTATTTTAATATATTTTTGCTTACAATCACAACCTTGTGTCACGGTATTTTCTTGTGAATAATGTTAGAATAATCGTTCTAACGTCGTATGTAATACTAGAAGTAGGCAATATCTGTCTCCAGTCTCCGGTGACGTTGCAATTACATTTTACATCTCTGTTTCTTCATAAGTCCATTTCGTGAAATCCTAACACATCTCTAAAGTTAAACGTTACATGACACTATCATTTTTTTCAAGTACAATCACCATTTCAGTCGTGGCAAACGAAATAACATCCTAAATACCAATTTCAAAATTGCAAATAGTTCGTTAGGAATAAAGCCCTTGCAAATACCTTTGCAAACCCACTTGATTGACTCAATCCCTCGCACTCCGCCCTCTGGAGGGGCATAACTGTTGCTATTGGTTGTCGACGGACCAATCCGAGAAGGCATACCGAACCCCCTCGAAATTTGAATATTATAATTGAATTTTCCTCAGTTGTAACTTGACTGTCGCGCAGTCAGAAGCTCCGTGGTTTGTGATTTAAAATATTACATATTTGTTCTGTGCTTTTGTGTTCTGTGTGGACTGAAATACATTTTTATGCCAACGGTGACCGATATTCCAGGTAAACAAGGTTGGTAATTGATTTAAAATAACTCTATTATGGGACAATAGAAATCTGCATAAAGATTTTACCATGTTAGAAGATTCGATGACACGTTTTAAATTCTTATAGACACATGTAACGACGAGTTTTCTCTCTAAGGAGTATGGTCCAGGTCTGTTAATTTGCAATAAATACAATGCGCTCTGTTTTAAAACGTCAACTAGTAGATCTTGAATTGTAAAGGTATTCATTTAAAACCTTGAGTCCTGTTACTTAAGGCACGAAATAAAATGTCACAACGGATCTTTTAATCATTCCCCTGTTGAACCCGGTTCTTCTCTCAGAATAAGCTGGGTTAACACGACAGTCTGCCACGCTAGCCAGGTGCAGGCTGGTAAAGCAATTTTCTAATTCGTTATATTGTGTAACAAATGCTTATTTTTAAACACTTTGGTACAACACGATGCAGTATCACCGGACGTGAGTTATCAACGGAAGGGCTATGTTTAAATTAGACGCTGTTTATATTAATAGGACGGGAGTGTAACATGACTCATTAAATAGTGTTACTGGAACCTTTGACATTTTAACTATACATAGAACTGTTCTCTACAATTTCAATTAAATATACTTAGAAATTATATAACATTTCTCATATCATACGTATTTTATTGCAAAGAATGAATACTATATTATTTTCTTCACCATTTCCGTGTAATACAGCTCGTATGACTAGTATGGACCATAGTCTAAAATCCTTCTCATTATGGAATCAGAGTCATGTCCAGTAGAAGATCGATGAATGTTTAAGATAAATAAAAACAGAAAATTATGCTGGGTCAAATCTAAACATAAAATATTTTATTTTTGTTAGCTTTGTAGCTTAGCATTTTTATCTTCCATCGATATCTGTTCACTGTTCTTCAAAAATTCTCCATATATTTTATCTTCAAAAATTCTCCATTTATTTTAAATACTTTAAAGCTTTATTAAAACTTTGCAGCATATTCGTAAATTTAAGTAAATTTTCCTTAATCCTTAGTGACGTGTTTAGGTGCACGGTAAACAGCTAGATTTACTTTATCAAAATACCTATATTTTGTAACATTATCTGACTTGCCTTTTCATAGCATCGTAGATACTACTTTTTGTTTATTATTATAACCTTAAAATAATGTCTTTAATATAATTTAATCACTATCTCTGGTCGAAACTTCAAAATTTTATTCATTTGTTGCTATATTTGCAAGTCACCTATTTATTGAGATGTCAATATTGAGATGTCAAGAGACAGTATGATCCTAGGGATAGGATTACGATGGAGTAAAGTCTAAATGTTACGTCCAACAACCGGCTTGACATTCTTCAGCATTATAATAAATAGCACAGCATAATCCAAATGTTTAACCTTTGACTGAACACACGTTGACCGACAAACTCTTGAGAATTATCACTGTAATGTAATAATGGCTGCTACGTATCTTTTTATTGAAACTCTTCTTGTGCCGCTTTTTATAAATATACGGATTGTCTATCATTCTTAATTATTACAAAACTCTTTGACCCATGCAGCGTACTCAACAATGGCGTCAGACCAGGACTCCTGCTCCGATGAAGAACCAGATAGTGAAATGCTGAGTGATGATCTGTGTCTTCCAGATAGCGACGATGAAAGGAACAGCCGAACCGTTCAGGTGATATTTCTTAACAAAGTATTAATCAGATACAACAGTTGTTATTGATCTAATAAAAATTATTTAAATTTGAGAACTGTTTATTTTACGTCCAATATTTTTGTCATTCTAACAGAGCTTTCACGAAGACCTAACATCCCATAATTCGTGTCTCCTTCGACCACCTCGGAAACTGTTCACCAACTGTCGGGAACGGTGGCGTCAACAGAACGTGAGCGGAGCATTCGCCGAACTACGCAGGTTGGTGCCGACACACCCTCCCGACAAGAAACTGTCCAAGAATGAAATACTACGGATGGCAATCAGGTAATGGAAAGTATTTGGCTTATTGTTAGACTAAAGCTGCTTGACATTGAAGTAGATTATAGTATTAACGCTAATAATTAACGTTTATTAAATAATTGAGGTTTTAAAACTGCCTCGTTGGTCGTGTTGGTTGCAAGTGCGACTGCCGATCGCGAGGTCAAGATCGAGGGTTCGATTCCCGGGTCAAACACTACAACATTTTATAATTTAAAAAATTTCAACTACAAACGTCTAATTTGATTTCTGATAGTGGTTCGGAGTCTGGATATGTGTCCCAGGCACGCACATATAGGCTCACCTCCTATTCCATAGTGGAATATAAATGTAGCCGGTGAAACATGACGTCAATTACATTACGTTACGTAAGGTTATAAAATTATTTTTATATTTGGCATAATAATTCTTTTTTTATCAATTACGGGTTTCATTTGATTTCAAAAGATAATATAAGAATATAATTATCCAAAAGCATAACAGTTTTACCTACATGCCGTATTAATCGCGGGTATTTGTCCAAAGGTATATCGGTCTCCTCTGTGAAGTTTTGGAGTGGCAAAAGAATCACGGTCTTCACGTAAACAAGGAAAATTCTGGTCTCGCTATTAAGTGCGAGGGTCCTTTAAGCCCTCAATCCAGACGTCTTCGCCTTAAAAGACCGTACTACGAAGACGATTCTAGAAAGCTTCGTGAATCTAACGACTTTCCGAGATACGGAAACGAAGAAAACGAAGACTATAGAAGAAACTATCAGAGGATAACTTACAGCAAGACGGATTTCTTTTTTGGCAAAGACCATCTCAGAATTTTGAGGAACCAGTACTATTTTGCGCCAAGATGGCGACAAAATGTTCCGTTCAGAAATCTGGCCGGGGAGAGAAATGGCAATAATTTATTGATGATCGCGCCAGCGAATGGCAAAGACGATGAAATTAAGGAAAGAGATAAGAATGATGGTAAAGAAGGAAATAAGTAAAAAGATGCAAGTCGTCGCAACTCATTACATAATTTTATGTTAAAAGAATAATACGTTAATTTTGGAATAAAAAAGTGATATAACGCTATATGAATACATTGATATTAACTACATAGCAGAATGTAGTTACCTGCATAGTTTCTGTGTGCGTATTTTGGGTCTTTTAACAGAACTCGTTAATTTCTTAGGGTCGTACGAATAAACTGATTTTACGTTTGAGACCGAGCTCGTTAAGTTCGTTTTTCAATTAATAAATCTGTTTCACTTGAGATGTCGTACACAAAGCCGATATCAAATGATACGCAATTTTATAATGATTTATTAATT
>DWEI01003137.1:0-13229 GCA_018245875.1 Mysoria ambigua | reverse complement strand
ATTCCACCTTAGTCCTCAGGTGTAGAGGCGCATCTGTGGTCGACTTATCTGGGGTTGATTACAGATGTCTATAGGCAACAGTAGCCACTTACCATCAGGTGGACTGCGTGCCTGTCCTCTACTTCCTTATTATAAAAAAAAAAAAACACCACTTGACAAGGCAAAGCTTACAAAGTCGACGCGCCGCGATGTCCTTATCTTCTGTGATTCTTCTTCATCTTCATTATCTTACTGTGTACCTGTTCGTTTAGCGACGATTTGTTGGTACTGACTTTACATAATGCCCACTGCGTTAGGAAACGCAATGTCTAATCAAGGCCATTCTTAAACGAAAAATATACTTTCAAAAGGTTTTATTTCATTTTTCGACGTGTGTGTGTGTGTGTGTGTGACGTAGCTATGATTTTTCTACATGTGACCTATTGCTCGCACACAAATTGCCTTTTGAATCTAGTAATTAATATTTTCAAGTTGAAAATACGCAAAACATAGACATAATAAATAAATTAATTAATTAATATAAAACGTATGCCAAAATCTGATACGTTATGTGTTCTGCACATTCCATATATGTTTGTATGGAGTCTCAATATTTGTAAAAAAACTCAATGTTATTTCTGTGTTAGCATGGTCACATGGCGTTATCATGATCCCATGATAACGCCTTCAATTGATCACAGGCTCATTATTGACACCTGAACATGAGTTTTCCAAACTTTCTCAACCTGTTTGTGACAGTCACTTTTGTTCTTGTTTTAAGCATGCAATAACCGTTGATAGGAAGACGATACTGCGACAGATTTGTTAAGATTATATTTTTAGCAAATACACAGTTATGTTCACCTCTGAAAGAAAATCAAAGATAAAGGAAGTAATATGCAAAATGATAAGAAAAAAACTTAGCGCTTTATTAAACACGTTACATTTCATCAATAAGTTAAGAAAATGTATTGGAGTTTTTTTTTTTAGAAATGACAACATAGGTACGCTTGGCACTTCTATAACGTTTGAGATGAAGGTTGTTTGTTATCCGTGACGAGATAAAGAAACGTGAGCCAGCGCTCGCGAACGGGGCGCAATAACATTTGCATGTTGCGACGGGAAATCTCATGATTAACATTTTTATTAAACATGGATTAGGTGTAATCCTTTTTTATTCGACAATTAGAAGCGCTATCGCGGCCACGTCGCTCGTAAAGAGTTGAAACAGCCACCTATCGAGCCGGTAATTAACTAAATCGCCCCGTATTTCAGATAACCTTCTTTAATTAAACTTTGGCTCTTTCCGCGCTCTTTATGGGGTGTTAATTTGATGAAAAAATTGCAACTTCCTTGTACCGAGTAAATCATATTTTAATTGCGTTATTAGGATTAGTTTGCAAATGCGCGCAAATGGATTAAAGATAACGTAACATCACGCCTGTTATCCCTGAAGAGGTAGGCTGAGGAGTGTAGTAATGTTAAAGATAACAGTATATTTTATTTTAATTTGAATATACTTTACAAATATCATGTAAATATTACTAGTTTATTAGTAGAGTAAATGTAGAAAATTAATATCATTTAAATCACATGAATTTTCTATGCAAGTTCTACATTTGTATCAGGATACATATTTTATTATAAAAATGGCTGAGTTTCTAAAAATCCCTGCTCACCGCTCGGTTATCATTTATTATAAACCTCTATGCCTCATGTAATGCGTCTAGACCCGGTGATTTTAGCCATGTGTAGATCAGACAGCCACGCAATTTCTTCATTTTTAAATATGAGCTCTAGTCTATGACGTAATCGATTTAAAATAATGACCCCGCCCCCCTGTTCCACCTGGACTATGTCCGCTTATACATATGTAGGTATACCGCTATCACTTTTTTTTTCACGATAGATTTTCAAATTTAACGCTTGCCCGCGCGCATAACAGTAAATACCTGTACCATCTCCCGCTCTTTACAAGGTGTAAAGTGTAAAAACTTTCTTTTATCCCCTTTTTGCAATTGTACAGTTCGAATTATAAAAAGAAGACTATTTACGTAACGTGATACATTTTCGTATATAAATAGACACATTGATGCAAATTTTCACAGTTCGAAACTTTCACATCTCAGTTTGTTTCATTAGAAAGAAAAAATTTCTGAAAATCTTCCGTTTGGAAACACACGCTATAAAAGAAAACCTGTGTTATTTTTTTTCTATAATTCAGTACTTTTTGGTTTTGATTGGTATGAATCAATCAATCAATTAGGACACAAAATATATATTGTATATTGTACGTTTGTACATTTATTTTTTTGGTAGAAGATAAAATGAACATAAAACTGATGTCAGCCGACATTACAGTGGAAAAGTCGTTGCAAAAATAAAAACCCAGTAAATTCGTGTTTATGTATGTAAAGAAATTTGCTGGTGAGCGTGTTTAGAATTTAATGGTGATTGCCATAGCTTCATGAGTTTTATAAGCTTCGTGACTCGGTAACTTTCTAGAGTTTTCCAGCGCGCCGCGTGTAAAGCGACCACTACGAATGGATTTATTCCCCGCAACTATTAAAGCTCACTTACTCCACCCAAATCGTAAAAGGTTTCTTTAGATTTGATATCTCCAATTCTTGCAAAGTACCTACTATATAAAATATGAGTTTTCGTCCTGCACAAATCATATAGTACTAGACTGATATATTTTATCACACACTCGCTACCGTCTGCGGCTTACTTCGCTCGTTTGCGCTAAAACAATTAAGTATCAAATGTACTATAATTACTTGTCTACCGATAGTGCTAACAAATTATATACTTAGAATATGCTGTAACTGAAAGAGATAGTATTTACATGCATATACATGTTTAAATACTTGTTTATATAAATATTTACATATATCAAATATTACAATATTTTATACATTTAGAAACGTAACTGTTATAAGTGCTACGTGCGAATGTATTACACTCTTCTGCCGACCTCTTCGAGGATCACAGGTGTGATGTTTACATTAACTTAATAGTATTGTTGATCATTCACAATTGTACGCGCTACGTCAACTTTATCAAACGATATTCGAAATGTCGCAGACAGTACATAATATTCTTGTACTAGTGTTGATATCCACTTTTGCTTTAGTACTTCTTTCTTGGTCAATAAAAAAGGAAATACGCACTTTAATTTATATACATACATATATATCCATATAAATTCTATTCCCTTAATAATAAAAACTTCTCAATAGATATTCAAGTAGCAACCGCAATTTTGTGAAAAATTTAATTTCAGAGCCAACTCTCATATTTCTAAAGCTTTCATAACCAAACCTTCTACATAATATATCCACCTACTCGATTTTAACGAGTCATCCACTTACGAAAGTCAATTCGTGATATTATATTAAACTTGTACCAACAAGAGATTATTGCGAATGAAATTAAATTTCTTATAATATTCTCTAGTAATCCGGCTGAATGAAGCGAGTTTCTTGAAGATTTAATTATTATGTAGCTTTTTGCAATTATATTTTGTTCCATGGAGTGGATACGACAGGTCGATCTCATACAGATGAGAATTTCAGTATATTCGGAATATTTGAAATATGATCCGTAGAGAAATTTCATTTAATTGTCTATGAAGGGTAGTTACCGAAATAAGCGGTATTTGCTCTAGATAGTGATGAATAATTTCGCTCTATTCGAATAATTTAATACAAGAAAGCATTAAAAGAATAATGCTTTCTAGTAATAAATTATTTTATATCAAACGAAATAAAACATCAATTTGTCGTCATCATTCATTAAACTACTTACTAGGATTGAAAAATTAGAAAGATATTTCGTGTGCTACAAATTGCATGTTGTATAGATGGAATCAAACACGTTAGGGTCCATTTAAAATTAATTAACTATTTAAATACAAACCACGTTTAACAAACACACGTTAAACATTTAATTTCATAGTTCGTTGATTACATCAATTAAATATTCTATTAATCAAACCGTCGTAATTTAAACAACTATATTTGTCGGTACGTTCATCAACAAAACGGCCATCAACAGTACAAATGGTTCCTATATAACATAATCATACTGTTAATAAGTCTTTTTATCACATAATTTATTGGAAACGAACTACAAAAAATGTATGTATTTATGAATAGTATCCCATAAACCTTCCTGTATCCACAACTAGTCATTCATTATTCATACATCTCCTTATATCTATCTCCATGATACTAAAAGCACTCGAGGTATGTTCAGTAACAACTTGGTGGTATATGTACAACTGTGATATATATGAGTAAACGTAACTTCACGCCTGCAATCCCCGAAGAGGTAGGCAGAGGAATGCATGCACTCCCACGTTTCACCGGTTACGTTTACGTCCCACTATGGAATAGTTGGTGAGCCTAATGCTATGAATCGGGCACAGATGCAGAATCCGAACCAATACTAGAAAATATAAATTAGAAATTTTTTGTAGTGTTCGACCTGGGGATCGAACCCGGCACCTCCCAATCAGCAGTCGCACTTGCAATCAACACGACCAACGTGTATATATATGTATGATATATATGACTAAGAATTAATATACGTAGAATAATAGCTTGACATATGAACAAAACAATGTCGACAGTGAAAAACTGCTAGAGGCGAAGCAATAAATCAGAACCGATCAGTTTACATGCAACAATATGAAACCCCGACTGGTCGGGTGTGGGTGCAGCTTGAAAACAAATGCACGTTCATATTTTGACTTGAAGCATTAGTAATGGTCTAGTGTAGTAGTGTTACCTACTAGGTCTGTTGACTTGAAGTAATAGTCCAGTGGCTTAGAAATCCGCCTCCAAGGAACCCAGATACAAAATATTAGGCTCATGTAAATTTAAAAAAATATGCGCGAATAAGAGACGAAAATATCAGTCGCTGTAAAAAATATCACTAGGTGATCTTAAACGCGTGTGAATTATGAAAGGAATTTCAGACTTGGCCAGACTATGACCAAGTGTGGATTTTAAGAATTAACAGCAGATCATAACTTTAATACTCTTCTTTCGAAAGAAGACTCATGCCCAGCAGTGCAGCAATAGAAGGACCTGTGAGATGATATTGATATTTTGTTTAGAACTAGAAGCGACTTATCATCAACTTACGGACACGACTGAGGGACCGGAATATGTAACATGATATCTGTAAAAATAGAAATGACAAAGCAAAACCAGTGCACATAGTTTTCTAAAGAAAGAGATTCGAGCCAGAATTTGAACCTAGGACCACCAGACCACCACTACCACCACCACTACCACCACTAGACCACCAGGTTGCTGAACTTGAAGCTAACAAACTATGTCTATTTCAATTTAACGTTTAGCAATAACCCATAGAATTCTTGAACTTCAACACTGACTCTCACATGTCCAAAAATAGTTTAATATCTCAGCGCTAACACCGTACATAGGTATATATACTGTATACACTTTAAGCTCAGTAAACATATACATTACTATAATAACATTTAAATTTACTTTGCGAGCGACTGAGACTCTACGAAAACTATAATTACAATACGGGTGAAGTTTACGCTGGGAGCATGAATAACTTTTGATAGAGTGAAGCGCAGCCGATACGTCCTTTGAATTTCAAATACAGGTACGGCGCTACCTGAAATCTAATAAATCAAACGCGATCGACTCGCACACGCGCGCATCCAGACCGAATGGAACTATAATTATACCTACCGCGTCTTTAGGAGTTGGCGAATGGAAAATCATTGTTATGTATTGTAAAATACGAGTTGTGTGATGTGTTTCTGTATTTTCCCACAGTATAATTATTGTGACCGCCTCGTTGGCCGTGTCGGTTGCAAGCGCAACTGCCGATTTATAGGTTCTGAGTTCTAATCCTGGTTGGGGCTCTATTGGGTTTTTCTAAATTGGATTATGTAGTAGTGGCTCGGAGTTTGGATATGTGCTACATTGTATGTTCATCTAATCTAATAACTAATGAAACGCGGGAGTGCACTACAATCGTCTGCCTATCCCGTCGGGGACTATAGGCATAATGTTACGTTACAATACGAAATGTAAGATGAAAATGATTAAATAAGCAATCATTACAATCATAATGACACGACAACAAAAAAAATGTAGCTCTTTTTTATCTGTTTACAATAGTCATTGGTGTCTGTCATGCAAAGAATATCACGATAAGGCTTGGAATAACAGCTGTTACTTTTTTCGCGTACGTTGCCATAGAAAAATTAAAAAAATGGATGCTAAATAAAACATTTTGTTTTTATTATGTTATCGGTTCAGGTCACTTACGGGCATAGGCAGAGTGCAACGAATGTCACAATTCTCAATTCAAACAGACCTAACGTGCCTGTCTTCGGTACATTCTTCAGTCTGTTATATATATAACGTTTTAATAAACTCTCCTCCTAGAAACGAAAATAAAAACGACATGCAAAATAAACGGAATATAAGTTCATTACGCGGCTGTACAGTCTCATGATTTATCGCGCGGTATCCATCGGGCTTCCAAATTAATCCCTCCGCAGACACGATGCCCCTCGTACATCAAAATATACCCGGGGCTTCAGTTTTTTAAGCCCTCTAGAACCACAGTGCATGGTAAAGTACCCTTTATGATCGCAGTGGAGGAAAATTCAATAGTTTATCTGAGCGGAGTAATTGTAAACACGCGCAAATATTATTCACTGGGTAATGATGAAGTATTGAACAATTATCAATTCGCTTAACGTTCTGTCATTGAGTACACTTTGAGTACAATAGCTATAAATTGAGATGGTTATACTTACGCGACTAATTTCAAAACTCCCCCGAGGAACCGCTAGGTAACTAACTATCAAACTTTGTCAAAGTTTACTATCGACACAAAAGGGGCGGGCAATAAATTATATTTTATACTTGGGTATCCGTTCACTTATATTATTGAGAATCACTAGAACCTCAGTGCGTTCTATGAATATGTAAACTGGAATTTTGTAATAAAAGACGTCTAAAAGACTTGCTAAATTCTAAATGAATAATGAGTCGGTCAGTCACTGAATGCAAATTTGCAAGCTTATTTAGTAGATCACACATTCTACTACTTGTTAGCGTATAAATATAGCCTTTATTTAGTCCTACATAAATTGTCGTATACTTTTCAAGAGCGACAGATATCGCAATTCATTAGATATATAACGGCCATTACGTCGTACTTAGAACAATTAATTAGTATAATACCGCAGTTCCAAATACAAATCTCGTAGAACTTGAAATGAGTTATGTTTGTTCTTAAAGAGTTATCATCCTCCTTATTATGATGGCGATAAAATTAAGAAACTCCTCTTAATGTTGTAACACTAAATTGTACTTTGGACTTGTTAATTTTTACGATCGTGCCTCACGGTGTAATCGTTGGCAATTTACTTAAGTGTGTCTTAAATGTTTTATCCTGTAAGTTGTCTATCTGATTAGTCGTCTTGGATGCAGATGCGATGGCCGGTCGAGGCGTTCTATTTTCAAATCACGGGTTGTGTATTAATTCGATATTTCTCAGTTACATTTTCTAGTAGTGGCTCGGGACCTGTATATGTGACCGGTATATTGCTTATTGCTATACATCACACCTTAGAGAACAATATAACAAAGCGAGGTACGTGCAGGTCCTCGCATTGCTTATATTTACCGGTGTAGCGAATGATATAATTTTGAAACTCATATTGCTAGTGGACTAGGTTTGAGCGCCAGACACCTTGAGTAGAAACCTAAATTTCGAACCACTGAATTTCACTGCTCGCTATAATATTCGTTGAAAATTTATTGCTTATTTTAATATTGGTTACGAGTCACGTTGGACTTTTCACAACACAATTTCACTTCTGCAACCGATACGTTGCAGCGTAGAATGCCATTGCAGGAAATATAAGTTGTTTCATCACAGAGCGACAAATGTTTTTCTACAAAGCGCACGTTTCAGAGGAATACTCGATGACGACAGCCAAAGGACTTTGGCCCCGAGAGATTACTGGACGTTAGCGTGCAATATTTCCATGGACCGCGCCCACTCTTTTGCGGCGAGACATTAAGTTTTTACGAGCTGAATAGAGGCGAAGATTGGAAAAAATTCAAAGCACTTTTTGTCGAAATTCGTAAAAAAAATGTTTTGTATTGTGAGTGGCGCACAATGGTGGATGGAGGAAATGAGAGTCTGGGCGGTGCTCAATTTAACTTGCACGCTCCCCAACCCCCCAGAGGGGTTATATGAACGTGCACTCAATAACCGCTGAAGATATTGCATAAATTTGTCTACGTAATTAATGGAATACATTTACTTTCAATACTTCAATGATGGATGGTATCCAATTGTTTATGTCAAAAAATATATATATTCTAGTAATGTAGAAAATACTTTCGTTTTATTGATAATTTTGTTTTATAAGTTTCGTGGTATAGAAATTTCGTGGTATTCTTTATACACGTTTCTAAATAGTAACTGAATTATACAGAATACTAAGCTAATACCACTGCTAAGCAAAAGTCGCTTTTTGAAACTGAAAGCCATGTAAGGTACTGGTTGCGAATGTAAATATAGGAGGGGAGGAGGTATCACTATAACCAATCTATCTATTAGAACTTTTCGATTCTCCCTGTAGGTCTTCTACAAAATTTAAACGACAGTATATCAAGAGGTGGAAGTTATTAGTAATCAAGCAAACAAACTAACATTTAACAGAAAGTAATTTTAAAACAAAATGACGCCATCAAAATAATGATATTGACTTAAAGCTCTTCAATTACACTCTGATTAAAATAAATATACATAGGGACATACGAAACCATACCTGTCTGATATATTGCTCACAGATCAATTTTAGGCGAGGCACATATGTAACTGTTGAAATAAGATATCTGAAATAACTTCGAATGTTTTCGTTTGTGATGTATTTTATTTATATGCCACTTAGAGGCATCAGGTGACGGGTCTATGGGCGTTAATTAATATATATCATTATTATCCGCTTTTGAATGTCTGCAAACAATGTAGGTACTTCTAAACACTATATAGTCTAACGAACTCTGCCTTTGAAGGCAATATTAGCATGACGGCCATAATGGCGCAACCTGAGCTTTTAATTAATTACGGTACAGGAAGCGACCGAGACGCACGAAGTCTGCAGTATTATTTTTTCAATTTACATAACACACGGCCACCTTTCCAGCGGCCATAAAGGAAATTAGAACTGACATTTTAATAACAGCTACCTAATCGTGGTGCTATGTAAAATTTATGAAACAGAGTCATATTATAAACACATAGGTTTATGAAACTCCATGTTGAATTCGATAACCATTTGTTTCATATGTCGTATATAGTAATGTATAGTAGTATATGTCGTATAGTAAGTAAAATAAACGTATCATAGAACAGACGGCATCCTTCAACTGGCGGAGGGTGGATAAATGCACTATATAATGGATACGAAGAGCTGCAGTACGAGTTCAGTGGCGTGCTATCTCAGAGGCCTATGTCCAGCAGTGGACGGAAATAGGCTGAAGATAAGGATAATGAAGTATAATAATAGTTGTTCAGCTAATATGTCGGCATGTGGGTTTTCATGCATGTTTTACATAAGCTATACACGCTATAAGCAATATGCGTATAGAGCAAAACTAAACACTGTTTTTGACGTATTCCAACACACAGCATAAGTTCAAGGTAGTGGGCTTAATTACTTATAGCTTGATTGCTTGCCCCTTGAAGCCTAATGAAAGTTTGTAAATTTTACAAGACATTTAGGTGTCTGTAATTTTTCGCCGACCCAGTTAAATATCTCGAACCAACTCCATTTGTAATTACTCTAAGTTATAGTAAATTAAAAACTAATTTTATTCTAAACTCTATTTATCGTAAATGAAATTCCGTTGCCCAAAATTTAATATTTAACCGTATGGTAACCCCTTTGATGTAAATATTTCCGTAAAGTTCAAAATGGCTCGCCTGATCTTTTAATTAATTACTGTCCAGGAAACGCAAGCGTCCTATGAAGAATGCTCATTTTTCACATTTACATATTACACGAGACTCTTAGAATAGAATTGAACATTGGATTTTTTATTGAAATTTGTTCAGATCCTTTTAATAACGTTGCGTCTGTATTTCTGTATATACTTTTTGGATCGGACATAAATCTTAAGTAAACGGAATCAAATCAACGATCTGGTCATTAAAAGCAAATAAAAGGTGTGTGAGGACCTAAATAGAAATAGTTTCCAAATTTCCAGTTTTTTACTAAAGTTATATTGTATAACTCTCAAATTAAACTATTCTTTTTAAAAGTTATTTTCTTTGTTTTGAAATATTGAATATAAAATTGGTTTATAGAAGTTTTCAACAAAAGTTTCCACACAAATATTTACAGCAACTCATTTTAAAACAATGCATTTTTCCTTACCTGTTTAATGCAGTCGCGTATAACCAAACAGACGTCTCCCTGAATAACAACTCGAACACGATGAAAAACTCATAAATGTTAACGTAAAATAAACAAAAAGCTTCTGCCAAACAAACAATCTCCGGAAAAACTAATTTATGCGACGCATCCAACGAGAAAGTGAGACGAGGCCGGGAGATTCTCTTTTATGTTTTGGCAAAGATTTAATATAAAAATTACTTTTCGCATTATCGTGTGAGCCCGGTGTACGGGGGATTGGTTTGTAAAGTCACAATTGGCTGAGGGCGCGTTCTCCGCTTCCGGATTATCTCATGCGTGACAGCTGCGAACTCTGTCGTCCTGGTACTTGCCGTGGCGCACAACGGCCCGGCCCGTTTTATTTATCACATTTCTATTATGAAGAACACACACAGACATACACAGGCACACATAGACAAGCACACACATACACTAACAAAATTTATAGGCGAAATTTTGTGCTCCGTTTTAAACTTAACCATGTGTAATAGTCAATGTTATCGAATGTTTAATAATAATCAAATTAACAATAGTAACATAAAAAATAATTGAAGTCATTTTAAAATCTAATAGTCACATTCCCTTTTTAAGATATATACGGGTATTATAAAACGATTTGCTCACACACTTATATAACGCCCCTATATGACCTCGATATTCCGTTCACTTGCTTTCTTTTATCGCCCGTCGCATATGTAGACATTTGATTCCGCTCAGCCCCTCATATTCTTTTGATTATTGTATTACGACTAAAACGAGGGCAAGGCGACGAACTCGCGCGATCAGGTATCTCTACAGAGGATCCATGTGAAACACGCTTGCTTCTGACGATTGAGAATAAGAAATTCTATAGCGCTGACAACTTCCATAACTGGTATGGCCAGTAATCCGCCAGTATTCTCTTAGTATTGCCTGCGTTATCTACGCACCGTCACCATCGACAGCCTATCGCAGTCCACTGATGGACATAGTCCTCCCCTGAGGTGTTATGCCCATAATCCCCACGCTGTTTATCCCATAATGCCCACTACACATTTCCCGGTAAATCTGATAACTGATTCGGGCTGTATAATCTGAGAGACAACAGATCGAAATAATATCATGTATGACTTAAGTCAACTATGAACAGCTGGCCCTGAGTTTAATTCGTCTAATTATACACAATATATATACCATTTTATTATACTCTGCTTACCGTGACAAAATCACTTGTTATAAAATATTACATGACTTGATAACGCCTTAATTTTTGACTTTCCATTATAAACATTTGTCTCAATATTTAAAAAATCAAGTGTACATACATCGCATATACCTAATGTTATTTTAATTCTGCTCTTTAGCTATTCTGGACTTTGACCGGATAATGTTACAACTTAAGATGATTCTTCTCTACACAGATATATATTCATTGTTCGAATATTGTTTGCTGTGCGTATTTTGTAACGCGACGTAATCTATTTATTGTCAGAGAAGGCGTAACGAATGATGTTTTGCACCGTCGGCGGTGCAAGTGGTGCCGTGTGTTAAAAGGCGCGGACATGACGCGCGCTCGCGAGATTCAAATGAGAAAAATGGTATTCTTTATCGCTGTTTCCGGCGTGTTTCCGTACGGGAAATTTACGGGTTTCAAGAACCTACCAACCAATATTTACAATTATATTTGCATAGATAAAAACAGTTTACATTATGACGACTGCTATATTATGTGTCATGTAAGTTGAAATATTTTTCCTTCGCCGTGAAACGATTAGTCGTAATGTCCCCGAGTGCGCCGGCAGTATGTGTTCGTACTTAATCACAAATAGTCGCCGCTCGGGGAGGCTCATTACGTGCACCCCAATTGCAATATTGCTGTAATGGATATTAATGAATTACTTAAAAACTGAAAATTCACAGTATTTCATTTAATATTAAGCACCCGGCATTTATATCTCGGTCCTTCCCTAAGAATACAATAATATATCTATCAATATAATGTATCAGAATTTTACTTCAATTGTCTCTGTTGACCATTTAGAGACTATCAACTATTATAGAAACCTCTCGCGTATCATAGTATACTGCGCGCATCGAGTCTAGACCTATTACCCAAACCATACTCGTAAATTGTGTCGTTGATAACACAATTCACTATAAAACATTCGACCAAATTACCGAGCACGCCACCCCATAATTTCCAATTCCGCATCAATACTTGTGATTTAAGTATTTCCCGTATCATTTGTTTCTGCCGGTTCCCAATATCGCATTTTTTATTTTGTTAAATTGCTTTCCTTTGTAGCGTCCCCCCTTCATATAAACATGTGAGCCGGTGCTCCTAACACAGATATGTTTTTAAGGATTGACGTTTATTTGTTCTTGGCTCTCGGCGAAATTGCTCATTTCGCATCTTAATACCTCCTCAGACTTGCTCATTGTGTGGTTCTGACAAGTTGACGTCACGTACGCATAACCATGTTGTGTCTACCTCTGTAATATATTTTATAATTGTTTTATTATTTATATCAAAATTGCATTCTAATATAGTATTTGTATTCGTTGCTTTGTTATGTGTAATTAATTTAAGTAATACACAGATATATACATTCGTTTATTTCTGAACTTGTATTTCATACTATAGTCTTCTATTGTCCTCTTCGGGGATTGATACAGTAATTGACTGCCTCATTGGTCATGTTGGTTGCGGGTGTGACTGCCGATCGGGAGGTCCCGGGTTCGATTTCCGGGTCGAACACTACAAAAATTTTCTAATTTAGATTTTCTAGTA
>DWEI01003136.1:0-13229 GCA_018245875.1 Mysoria ambigua | reverse complement strand
GTATTGAAAAACATAATGACTGTTTGTACCTCTAGAATGAAATTATTAAATTTACAGACCCAAAGTGTGAAACTGCTGAAATAGGGGAACTTGGAAATCTTCGGAAGTTTTTACCCACCTGGGGTTCTTGACTTGATGTAAGTGATAAGTTAGCAAGTAGTCAAATATTATGTAAGTTAGAGAACAAATAAAACGGCTTTTTTTATTTATAGGAACCTCACAAATGCATACGTTAATATGTGAACGTAATTTTTTTATCGTTTTTTATGTTCATTGCATATAACGTGCGTGATTTCCCTCTGTTGAAATTTACAAACAAATGTGCAGAAAATCAAAATTAATATTTATGCAACCTCCCCGAGGGTTACGTTTCTCGTGGCATCTCGTCTCTGAATCATAGCTAAGATTACAATTTAACACGATCAATACGTTAAGCAGCACAATGTAGGTCAATTGGTATCAATTCAACATAACGAACGATTCGTGTCTTCGCTCCATCATCAATCGGCTGATCGTGAGCCGGGGGATTCGGGAGTGAAGTCATAGAACGACGTCATCTTGAATCTGTGTTACGATATATAACATCATGCTTAACGACCGCATCGCAATACAATTACTAATGAGAATGTTAATATTTCTTGTACGATTCTGCTGTCGGACTATGGAACACCGCAACAAAGTTTGAATAAATCTATTAGCTATGCAAGTGAATAATTCGACAAAATTACTTAATTGTGAGTAATAATAATGTAACGTCACGTGTGTAATCTCCGAAGAGGTAGGCAGAAAAGTGTAGAACAATCCCACGTACCACGTACGTACGTATGGAAGTGTTCTGCATCCCTCTTTGGGGATTACAGGCGTGAAGTTACGTTTTTTAATGTCTCCCGTTGCCGCGACGAAGGCTTAAGAGGAAACCAATGCAATCAACAATGCGTCACACAGGAAATGGAGCCCACATTGATCTGACGCGCTGTGACGAATACGAATACGATAAATTAATAATTAATCGATGCGTAGGTTTTATCGAAATTTATTAGATACAAGTTAATTATTATGTCTTGCAATTGAATATATGATATTAATTTTATATTGTGCGTAGAAGTCTAATGGAAAGGACCACCGCAATGTCTTATTAGATGGGTTGGATGTAATCACTTCTTGATTTCATTTTTGTCACAAAATCGATTTGTCAGAAACTCGCATTATGGGCTTTTACACTGTATGCATTTACTACTCGTATTTATTGGCTTCCTTATTGATGGTGTTAATTGCAATTGCCGGTCGAGAGGTTCTGAATTTGAGTCCCAGCTCGGGT
Organism: Mysoria ambigua; assembly: GCA_018245875.1. Taxonomy (NCBI): domain Eukaryota; kingdom Metazoa; phylum Arthropoda; class Insecta; order Lepidoptera; family Hesperiidae; genus Mysoria; species Mysoria ambigua. The sequence goes on along the minus strand of DWEI01003136.1, from coordinate 11,911 downwards.
TATGGCGGATTTTTATAACTTAGAGTCAAAATTTTTATTCTGTTTGTATTTTCAGTAAAATTAAGCTTAAGTATGTGCAGTGTGAAAATAGCCTCACCCTCTACTCCATTCTGGAACGTAAACGTAAATAGTGTTACGTACCAGTACTCTGCATTCTTGTCTATCCCTTCAAGGATTACAGACGTAATGTTATATACTTATGCTTATAAGTAAACAGTACAACAAAATAGTCTCACACAGGTGAGATTCCGGTTCGATTAAAACCATTGTTTCATTGTAAACAACTGCATTCGACGAATAACCAACATAAATTTACAAGTAATAATTTACATGAATATTTCCAACACAATGATTGAGCGTATTTAAACACGACACTACGATTGAAATAAATAAACGTTTTTGTTTTTTATTTAATTAATTGCACCTCGCTGTATTCTCGCGTAGAAACCTGGACATACGTCTTCGGACTCTTGATAGCTGACTGTCATAAAGGCGAAACATTATACGTTTTTTAAAATAACGCCTGGGAACCGGACAAACACGATTTGTACGGCGACGAAAGATTACTGCCTCATTAGGCCTATTAAGCGTCTTATATCCACAGATTCTTCAGATACGCCCAGGGCTCGGGTTTCCTTGTTTTGGAACTTGAAACTGTTGTCCATGTTACACCCTTATCCACCAGCGATCAACGGGCATGTTTTAATCTTGTATTGCCATCCCTTTCTATCTTGTTTCGAATATTTTAAACCGGAGAGAGAGATACAAACATTCTTGGTTAATACTTCATTTCGGAGAGCTTGTGAATGAGGATATCCAGTGAAGAGTTGTACAAATATGTATTGATTTGTGGACTATTTCATACTTCCACTTCATAATAAACAAACCCTCAAACACATTTCGTTACAGTACCAAAATATATTAGTGGTTAAAGAATTGATTCGTTGTCTCCATTAATAATTTAATAAAAAAATTCCACAACTTATAAGTTACTCGTACATTAAGTCCTCCTTCTGCATTACTTTACAAATAACATAATTTTAACTATCCCTATAGAGTTTGATGATGAATCTAATTTTAGATGTCCTAACAGAAATAACCCTGGTCAAAGTATTGCTTTTTACAACGAAACTATATTTATCAACTGCACTCGATCTATTTAGATATTTTCAATTAAGAAAAACAACATTTATGCTAGAAATCACATGTAAACGTCTAGATCCGATTCCTGAGTGCGATAAACATTGATCTCTTCTTACTTTTAAATATTTTTACAGGTATTTAAATATATTTAAATAGCCGATTATACCAATGAGCTGTCACATTTTTTGCCCGTCAATATTCAATTTTTACTTCTTAAAATCAACTTTATTAACATTAATAGATTATTTATTGACAATTTATGTTAAATATAAATCGCTATTTAACTAATTCTGCAGAGTAGATTATACACAAACAGAATTTTAAAAATATATAAGAATATAAAATGTGTTAGATCTGTAAAGATATAATATACATAAATATTTAGCATGACTATCACAAAAAGGAACATAGCATTCGATGTTACCTACCTATCCCCTAACGGACGCAGCGTGGCGATATTTATCGTTGCGTAATTAGTAAAATGTTGATGATAATATTCTCCATAAAAAAGTCCATAATAATTATTGGTCCAACTTCGCCTTAAATGTCTCAAACGAACACCAATTCACAATGTTATTTTTAATATTATGTAAAACTTTGACTAATGTTCAGCTATGTGGGCGAAGCTTAACGAGGATTGATGCGGCGGGCAGGATTCGGACGGAGTGTGACCGCGGATGACAAAACAGCTTACTTATCACCGCATTAACGTCGTAAATTATTTAGTTTTTATTTATTTATAACGAAAAACGCGTAAACCAGTCACAGTGGACCGTGGAACTGAATTAGTCCGTACAAATCATCCATATTTTATCCTAAGACGCGTAGGCGTGTTAGTTTTTCTATTAGGCAATATTTGTTTGCTTAATGCATTATATTGTGCCTACTCGTTTATATTTTTATAAGATAATTTGTATAACAGCTAACTATACAAAAGATCAGTAGATTATAAAACAATGAAAAATTACTAAGCGATGAATAATACAGTATTCGACTTGTACCTGTGTGTTTAAACCAAAATAATATTAAATTTAGGCCGATATAAAAAAACCGATTATCTTTCTTAGTTTTCAATGTTTTATTTATTAGAACAAACACTAAACTGTTTTTTCATAAGATAATATTGTACATGCAACCTTTTGTCCCACCTGATTAGGTTTGTTATCATAAGTGTGACGTATTACGTAAGTATAAAAGCAAAAACTGTGTGTCACTGGCTGAGGTGATCGGGTTTGATTACAGATGAGTTAAAGTCGCCATTTTTCTTGTGCAAAGAATTGCAAGATCAAATAAATCATAAAATATTAAGCCTTTGTGTATTGTGCCTCGATAGTCTGGGAGTTGTAAATGCGACTGTTGAGAAAGTGGGTGATGGAGATGTCCTAACTTGAAATTAAGTTTAATAGATATCGAGTTACAGACTTTCCACCGGTACAATATATTTCAGTGAATATTTTTTTATCTCCGTTGCCTCCATAGTACCTAAGCTAAGTAATATTGGATATATAGGATGCAATATGAATCAGTGGGACATTAGTATAATATAAGCAATTTAGTTTCTTCCATCATACTTATGTAATAAATAAAAATAAACTCTCCTTTTAAAACTAACCATTTGAAAATAATCCGCATAAGCGTCAAGAATTGAAAGCAATAATTCATTTATGTTTTTATAATCCCAATCTCCATTTTTAGAAATAGAAATATAAAAATAACCCGCCAAATGTTCGTAGCGGGCCACCGTCGAGTTTAAAAAACAACAATTAATAAATAAATGAAAGGATAAAAAACGAGCATCCCGCCAGTGTTTCAATTCATTCTAGGGGCGGAGTCGTTTTACATTCAAGGGGAGGATATTTTTCGTAATCATTAGTCGAGGAATGTATTCGGAAAGCACCATAATTTCGGTACCCTTCGTTCGACCGGACCGTGGGCGGATATAGCCTTTGTCTTTGGTTATATCAATGAAATAAAAAAAAACAAAAACAAATGTCAGTTCGAAATATTTATTTGCGCCGGCCGGCGCGGCGGACGGTACGACCGCATGTAATTTCGTCCACATTGTCCAACGACCGTGTTATTGTCCGCGAGTGATGTATTAACGACAACCGTTTCATTATTCGAAATTATTATTCTTCGTGTTCGATTGTAGGTCGATAATAACGCACCGCGTCGGCCCGGACGCGGACTGTGGGATGCTGTAATGGCATAAATACCCGTTCAAGTATTGTAAATGATAGTGTGATACAAACGTTCATGTCGGAACGTGATTGTCGATATGAAATCATCTTCCCGAACAAACTTTTAAATTCAATCAACTTCGTCAATAAACAATTACACAAAATAACCCGGAAAATAAGTTTCTGGTAAATATTATATTCGTCAAGCTTTCAATACTTCCGCTATTGGATACGAGTCCCCTCTAAGAGATAAGGGTTTGGTAGACCGCCGTATCAGCCTACCGCGAATCAGCAGACTTCGTACGCCTTAGAAAATATTATGGAAAATTACGAAGCGTGCAAGTATCAACACGATTTTTTCCTTCACTGTAACATCAAGTGTTAGATCGTATTAAAATAAAACATTAGTCGTATTAAAATAACGTTAAGATACGGATATCGTTCTTAGTAACCTTCTGTGCTGATTATGAAATTATTTTTATTGCTCTCACAAATCTCAAGCTTGGGTTGTCATGTCTTGATATTGATAAATCTTTATATAACATTAATACTTAACAATTAATTTCTTCGACAATCCGTTAAACTTAAGTCAAACCTGTTTTGGTATGATTTGATATAGTATTGATAATGTAAACATGACATGACTACGTTAAACATTGAACAATATAATATAATTTTAATACTTGGTTATATTGATAATAATAATTACAAAAAACATAAATTTAAAATTGCAATAATGGAATTAAGACAACGTAAAGAAGGAGTCATCACAACATCGCGCGATTAAAAACAATTCGAATGGGAATTTTTAAAATATTTTCCTGTGTAACAACATCAAACGTATTAAACCTGGCGCTATAATCTAGCCAAGACTCATTATGCACTGGGCAGGTCATTAACAAAATTCTAATTAAAAACCTCACGTTCAAAAACAAAACCGGCCTCGGCGGCAGTCATAACAATATTTAATTTCAACTCTTAATTATTTTGTGAAACCGCTCATTACATGACCTCTGCGTGCCTCCGCGGAGGAGACCAAATAAAGCCCCTGTTTGTATTGTAACTATAATAACATCATAATATCATTACCACTTTTATGGCGTCCATGCTCCAGCGGCGCATGCGTGGGCTCATTGAACCGGTCGTTATAGATGTAATGCATGTTTAGGATAAGATAACGAGTAAATTTACACGTGCTCCTTTATTTTTAAAGCTTTCCCTCTAATTGACAGTATATACTTAAAAATACTTTTAAAGCATTTAACGCAAACGCCGGTATCTCTAAGCTATCGTAAATGGACCGTAATGTGTACGGGGATAAGGGGCACAAAACGAGCGGACGTCCAGCTCATGTGCTGAGGCCGTAGACATCGTAAACTAACTGCGAGTTCTTAAGTGCACTTTGTGAAGGACAAAAAAGTTATGCGCTGTACTTAAAGGCAACTTGTTCTTTCAACGTGCGTTGATAATGGGAATAATTTCTCGCGAGCATATGCAGATTTACGAGACCTACGAAGGCTTTGCGCGAGAGTCCAATGCGGAAACGGCATCCGCATATGCACCTCATCTGCTATCTTGCTGCTGTGATCGGATTTGAATCGTATAGTGTAAAGAACTTATTCACGTATCTCTTGGCCCCAACGACCAGTTCCCCGACCTGAACGAGGTATTTTTTCATGAACATCAGCCGATGACAGTAAGTCGCGACGTAGACTGTTATAAACGGTTTTATTAAATATAAAAAAAACAGCAAGCGGTAGTTATTCCAACTTAACGTAATTAAATATTTTAATAAGCATTTCATCTGCAAAGCAGGATTTAGCATTTTTGTAGTTTATTATGTTAAAAAAGAAACATTACCATTTTCATAGTCGTATTTACATACAAAGTGGCAATATAAAGAATAACTGCACAACCGACAAAAACACCAAACGTTTTATGAAATAAAGGTATATCCGAATGAACGGCATCTCAGTGGAACGATGACTGTTAGTTTCATCAGAACGGCCACAATTAACAAACACAATCGCTGTGTTTACGGGCCGAGCACGACACGCGTCGCCTAAACTACTCGTCACTATATTTATGATCGACTAGTGTTCGCGCGCGGTTTCGTTTGCGCATCAAATATTATCTCATCAAGTGATTCATCAGTTTAAAGCCCATGTTTTTTTTAATCCTATAAGAAAATGAGACGATAAACAGTTGATGTGATCATAATTATTAGTTTTATTAATACCATTATCCAAACCTAAATGAAATATGGGAAAATCTGTACAGCGCCTAATGTTCTGCAGCACTGGCGTATTTAAAATTATTCGACCAGATCAATAATCTCGAAAGGGGTAATAGTAAAATAATATGAATTAAAAATAAAAATAGTTGTAATAACTATCACATACACATTTGATACTTCTATGCAAAGGTTCGAACACAAGCTAATTTCCCTCTGCGAATTATACTGGTTATACCAATAATGAGTACTCCAAAGAGCTGTTTTACTCGGTTACTGAGTTGGATCTTTCCTGTACCACATTACTCACTGAAGATTGAAGTTTCGCCCCCATCTGTTGGACTCATAGCAGGCCTCGACGCCTCGGTGTGCGCGTTCGTTTTATCAGTACGTGTAAAATGTGGAATGAGTTTCCATATGTGGCTTTCCCAGAACATCGAGAACATGGGGTTGTTCAAGAAAAGCGCAGAGAGAGATCTCTGTTAAAGCCATCACCAAATTGATAATTTTCTCAGGAGTTGAAAATTTCATTTCATAATCGAAAATTTCATAATCGACAATTACCACTTACCAATAGATAACCTGTTTTCCAGCTTAAATAAATCTTCGATCAATATCTCGCAATTTAAACAGTGGTTTTCAAACTAACACATTACTTTATAAACAGGTCAATATACATATCAATAACACGGAAAGACATTCTTCCTCGCCCAGTAGTAGCTAAATTATGCTACAACTATACAACGTAATACATAATTTTCAGAATACATTGAACTGGTAAATAAAAAAAATATTAAAAAAATATGAATGCGTGAATATGCGTGAATTTTCATACATTCCTTTAGAACGCAGCAATGTTTTCTTGTAAAATCACCAACGTTTAATAGACGCATAACTCTGTGTGAAGAAACAGGTACAACATAATATCGTCACCACACAAATCATAACACACGAAGATATATTTGCCGAACGCTTCCGAGAGACGTTAAAACGGACCACATTAACGTCACTAATATCACTGTGGACTCGCACTAACAACTCGAAACGTAACCTGCGCCACTAAAGAAAAAAAATAAAAATCAATTTTAAGTTTGAAACTTTTGGCTTCAGTTTAATAACTCCTACAGACTGATTATTAATTCAGAACCGATTTCAACTTGTGTTTTAGATAGAAAAATACATTTATAAAAATATTTAAATAAATTCTTCTATGCTATTGCATTGAATTATTAATAAAAGCTTCGCGTATCAGTTATCCTTACAATATAAGGAAAACGAAAAAGTAAACAGATATGTTAAAAAGTCGGAATTTTATAGCAACATTGTATGCCATATTAATATTCTTTCCGTTTCGCACTATTTACACTTATTTGTATTGAGACGAAGAATTTCTAAGCATCCACTCAAATATCAAGCATAAATAGAATGAGGTAGCTAATGAATTTTAATTTACATGAATACACTATTACCGTATGAGTGATGGTCGTCTTTATTGTGCCGTGCTTTTTAGCGTGAATGAAAGTTTCATATTTATCGGCTATAAGGGCTCGGTCACACTTGGCGCAACTTCCACCTTATTGCACAATGTAAGAACTACGCCTAAACCTGACAGAAAAAGTCGTCCTACGAAACAACTTTACTAAGCTAGAAAATATTAGATTAAATTATTTAACCGCTGTACGCAAATTATATCCGCACCAGTTTAATAACTGGAATATACACTAAAGCTTACTGAACGGTGTTCCAACAATATAAAAGTTTTTTTTTGTACCTCACGCCTGGATTTCCCGAAATGATAGGCAGAGGAGTATAATACGCTCCCACGATCCACCGGTTAAATTCTGCGTCCCACCATGAAATTGTGTCTGAGTCAAGCGACCACAAAATTAAATAAAGTAAAGCAAAAATAGTCTCTAAATCCATAGCAACTGGTTATATATTCGCGTGTACAGATAGGCGGAATGCTTACATATTGCATCTCTTTTGGTGCTTAAATAGTGATTAGATTCGCTCAGTGTGACAACCGCCTAGTTTTTATATTATTTATCGGCTATTACGAAATAAGCGGGCTTGTCGTATTTGACATTCAACCCACGCCACCGACATTTTAATAAATTTATTGGGCTGGGACCCGAAGATGTTCTGTAATATAATTTCAGGCCGCGGTAATGAGTGTTATCATCTGTGGTAGGTAATCGTGACCGGCCGCCACCGCCACGAGACGACCGCCGTCTTAAAAGGACATGTAAAGATAAATTGAAATCTGATCGTTAATTTCATTATATTTCTGTGCTTACCGTAATTAAGTCGAAAAGCAATCTAATTAATTTGAACATAATGAGCCCACTCCGTATTATAGCCCAAAAGTTAATTAACCGTGTGGGAAAATAACTTCGTTTTTTTTTTGAGTCGGTTCGTTTTGCACAGTGGTCGCGGCGTCGGTGTCTCGGTTACGGATTCACTTTCAGACCGAACATAACGAAATTTTAAACGTAGATATTTTATAGTCGACTTCGTGTGTGGATCTTAGAAAAATAGCGTGACCTAAGTAATACTCAAATTTAATGAATCACGCTTTTTTATTATTTAAATTCAACACCAAGTATTTTTATATCATTTAATTTCATTACATGCGTTTAGAAAGAAAAAAAATTAATGCCATTAATCAAATGTAGCTAATTGCAATAATTATCCATGACGGTCGATCAACAAAATTTAATGCACACACCCACCCATTCCTTCGCTATTATTATTGCCAGATGCCCTTAAGTTCCGACTGCAATAATGGCTAACCTAAAATTCCAACATAACTCCAACTCGAAAGCGACACAGCCGTGTACGCGAGCCCACTCGGGCCACGTAACGCGGTTGTCCTCCGTACGCGTCCGTGTTTAGTCGCAATCGTTCTTGATGAACAATGGGTTGACAAAATAATAAATAAACCTACACGACACTAAAACAAGAGTCAATTTTCACCTACATTTCAAATCGAGACAAAATACTGCTCGTACAGTCCGTGCGCACGAAACGAGTGCAACTTTTCACATGCAAGCATCATATATGATGTGAAAAAACATCTTTAAGGTTTATTTAAATGTACACTCAATCTTAACGCATTCGCATTCGATATCTACAGATGCTCGTATGTATATTGCTTATTTTTCTACTCATGTACAAGCGCATACATACATATATACACGCACGGTCCCACACGGCATAGACAAAGAATATTGAGCGCGAAATATATCTTCTTTACAAAGATTTCGCTGATGTATACTCAGAAGTCTCCAAAACCGAAGTGCATGTTTGGAGTACAAAACTACCCTATAAAGTCTAGTCTCACTATAAACAAATTATTATTATTAGCAACCATGACAGCAAGTAAACGTAACTGATGAAACGTGAGAGAGTTACACTCGTCAGCCTACCTCTTCGGGGACTCCAACCGTGATGTCACGTGATCATTATTAAAAAAGTCCCCCCACAAACGGTTGCATGGACAGCGCGGCGCATACGTTCGCACGCTCGCCTCGGACAAGACACGACAGCTCGTCCGGCACTTTATGTGCGCATAAAGCGAGCGGGCGATCACGCGGACGGACTGTGTCTCCGGCCGCTTCCACGGCGCTTATTCGTTTGTTGCATCTATTGTGGCGCACATTTCAATAAATTCACCCGACTTCAATGATACCAGTTGGAATACAGAATTGTGTGCGTAACTGCGTGGCATGATTGATGCAATCATATAAACTAAAATTGTCATACTAAAGTAGATGTATAATAGTAATATGTATAGTATAATAGTAATATGTAATATGTAGATGTATAGTAGTAATATGTCATGTAATTCAATTTTAAATGACACCTACTTAAAGAACTACCTACTTTAAGAACTCTTTCTTTTATTAAATATAGTTCCAAAGGCACGTGCCATGTTATTATATTATCTGGTTATTAATAAAATATGAAGCTTTATGTTCTTTATTCCCTAATAAAACCAAATGAAAAGCATACAAAGACAACGTACACAATAAATCAGCTGTACGGATAGAATATCTGGGAGCGCTACTCCCTAAATACTTGGAAGCAAATATTAATAACATTCTGAACGTTTTATAGCTCAAATGTTTACAGCGGCCGTAAATATTGTGGCGGCGAACAAAATTAACAAATGAATGACCGTTCATTGAATGCAGCTTACAATTTTAGCCGCGTCGACTGAAAACCCGATGCACTGATCATTTTGGGTCCTCATAAATCAAATTTAAAACATTTTTAATGATCAGTCGTAAAATATATTCGAGTATATTGGAGCCATTCAATATGGAGGATTACGAGAGTGTTCCTTCCTGACTCATGTTGTGTTCCATATTCAAAACGCTAAGCCGATGTTTCGTTTGTGTTTCCCGTGATGTTTTGTTCCATTTTCAAATTGTTATGTAATCTGGTCCTGTATGAAGAACGCATAATAAAATTACAGCTATTATTGTCTCGTCATTATTTGTTTTCTGTCATATATTTGTTCGTGAGAGATATTAAATATGTGTACCTAATTTAGAACTAAATTTAGTATAAATACTACAGGTAACCTGTAAATAAGCGAAAAATCATGTTTTCAAGCAATGTTTAATGTTAGTTCTAAGCATGAGTCTTCTGACGGATTTTGTGAGGTATTTATGAAAAAAGTGTTAATTAATTTCAAAAAGACTTTTTAAAAAACATATTACGATATGATTTAGAAACAGAAGTCTATTTTGACGTTCCGGTCAATGGCAAAAAAGTAAAGAAATGTGTGGGACCGCAAACGACTAGAGAACCGGATTTGGTTTTGAAAGCCTTGTTGCAGGAGTAACATTGCAACTGAACTAAATGAAATAGCGGGGAACATTTGTGCGCTTAAACAAACATCTGTAGATATTCTGACTTTTTATACTTAAACGAATTCAACTTCTATTTCAAGCAAACTTATAACTATGATCCGATATGACAGTGTGAATGGGATGCTAAAGCTTTCTTGAATAGATTATTTAAAGCAGTATTAAAAACGGGACTCAAATAACTCAATTAATCTCTCATTAATGAATACTAAAGAGATAGTATCAATATACCTACTAGCCTTAAATAGAGTATACAAATGAAACATCACACTATCAATCCCTAAAAAGGTAGGCAGATGAATGTGGTGGACTCCTACATTTCAAAAGCTACTTTTATATTATATCATAAATTAAGTGGGGAGAGTGTTGCCATTTATTTATATGACCAAGTAATACTTCTTGTCCAATTTGGTTTTGATAAAGAATAAAATGTATATATTTTATTAAAAAGGAAATGTGTTATAACATCAATTTCATCGTGATCCAATCGTTTCCCACTCTTCGCTAACTGTAAGACAACCTCTTAAATTTAAAATACCTAACGCATACATTGGCTTCGTTACTGTATTCAAGTTTGCCGTTGAACTGAAAGTTTCTTTAAATCGAGTGCTTACACTAACGTGGTTTTTTGAAATTGGATTATTAACTTCTACGAGGAGTTTTATAAAAAAATCCACTAATTACAATCATGCAGTATATTGGCATTTTCAATATTTTTAATGACCGCAACGAAAACCTTATTATTAAAAAACCGCGCTATAATAAATTAATAAGAGTTAATCTCGCTATACTGTAACAAAGAAGATTAGCACAGAGCACGATGACGGCATTAATGTTTTTTTATGGAAGGCCTATGAGGTATATCTAGTATTAAACGAAGAGGGACCGACGGTGATAATTAAGATGATGATGATACTTCAGGAGAAAATAATAATAATGTGGTAAATCACGATGATATTGAGGATGCTGATGATGATAATCAGGCGGAGGATGATACTGAGGAATGTCGATGATGGTGAAAATGAGGATGGCGACGATAATGAGAATGATATTACGGCTGAATATTATGATAACGAGGATGATGATAATGACAGTGCTAGTAAAATGACAATGTGGATGATAATCATTATGATAAATCTTGTGACGAACGCACTAATGCAAAACGATGGAATTGCAACCGTTTCTTGTTTCCACTGCAAAGCGTAATTGTTACAACATCCATTTCAAACACGGCGACAGAAATTAATCAATAATTCCATCGCAGGAGCGGATTGTTTTTTATCGGTGGCATCTCGCGAGCGTTTGCCGAAAATTCCTAGGCGCGGCGACGTTGGTACGATGTTTTTGCATCGACGGACGTGACGCGACTAGCGCCGATATCGCCTTTATCGCCGATATCGTCTTTGGAATTAACATTTACATTCAAACAAAAAAAAAAACATCGCTTATTACCCGATGCATCGTTAGTTATTGATTCT